>JAKCPB010001296.1:0-218644 GCA_021442155.1 Cymbidium sinense
CTTTCTCTCTCTCTCTCTTAATTCCCCTTATTCAATGATTCATTCCTCTCTTTTCTCTAGCATAGAGGAAAGACGGATGACCCAAATGGATTTTTTTACAGAAAAGGGAGATCAGAATATCTGTAGTTGTAATTTTTTCTTTGAAAATTTCTACTAAATGTTTTCACTTCCAATTCAAACTTTCCTAGCTTTTATTTTCTATGGAAATGGTAAAAATATTTTTGAGACAAGTAAGGTGTTCTTCCTTCATCCTCCATCCTCACTGCTTCCATTAAGAACAGGTTTGATATGCAAACTTCCTTTGTTAGACCATCAGTGGCTACAAAGATAACCATATTAAGGTAACCTCTCAATAGCCAAGAGCTTTCCACAGCTCTCCGCCAAGCCACTTGAGAGATTCATAAGAGAGAGGGAAAGATAGAACTAGCTAAGGCACATAATGAAGAAAGTTTTCTTAGATTAGAACTCTAATCTAGCTAGGTCAACCCCAAAAATGGATTTAGCCCTTTCTGGAATAGGATATGGAGAATATTTACAATTCCTTCCTATTTTACAACTCGGGCATCTGGTCATCCCAATAATTCATTTCTATTTAAGCTTCTCACCAGTAGTAGAAGAAGGTAGATGGAGATAGTCCATTTTAGAGCACCCTCCGCCCCACCCCCCCACTTTGGAGACCATGACCGATTAGGGCACTGGACAATTCTACGAGCAAAAAAAATCATAAAATGAGATAGTGCAATCCATGATCGAAGCTTACTAACATAAAAAAAGTAATTTCATATACAACTTAGGTTCTACCAAATTGATGGATAATGGCTTCATGGTTAGACACAGAGTGGAGATTCATATGCAATAAATATATTCACTGAAATGACTTATGTTAAAACCCATTTTTCATTTTTTTTTAAAATAAGCCTCCGCTATGCTAGGTAGGTTCCCGTAAACCAAGAAAAGTTTAAAGAATGATTCAAAAAATGAAAGAAAAAAAGTAGAAGTAGGGGCAAGAATGTTGATCAGAGAATGTGTGTCAATATTTTATAAGCAAGTTTTGAGGTTTGTTGGACCTCTAGGAAAGCCACTATTAGTATTTACTTATGCCTGGTAAGCACTGCTCATTTTTCTTTTAATTTATGGGCAAGCTCCATGAAATTTGTTCAATTCTTGAACTAGACATATAAGCTTTCAACAGCCCATACAGAAAGTTGAAGTATGACTGCGAGCCATTAGTGGAGATTGAGCGTACATATCATAATCAATCAATAAAGTATTATTGAGCTATGTTCCCAGAAAATTCATTAAGAATTTGTAACAACTAAAACCCCAGCGAGAATTTGCAACTGAAGAAGATCAATGTTCACTCCAAATCAGATAAATAGAAACAACATTATTCACCCACAACCTAAACTACAACAAAAGATATGAGAATACCCACTCCATAACAAAATGATAGAAGAACCACTAGAGCTATTGGAAAGCTAGCACTACACCATCCTGACCTAAAAGAGAAGTCATCCATATCTGTTGGGATGCTTTTATGTATATGCTAGAAACAAAAATAGGGCGCTATTGACAATTCCATTCGAAAAGCAAAGCAGAAGGAAAAACATGCAAGGAAACGAGATGCAAGGAAAGTAGTGATTCACCCTACCATTCAATATCTATAGCTGGAGAGTTACTACTTACGCTCTCTGGGAGTTAGAACCTATAAATGACCCCACAAAAGAATCAGGCTAGGGCATTCTATGCTACCGTATGCTGGTCTCTGATAAAGTGAGAGAAAAAGCATTTGACCCAAGCCCATCCAAAGTAATAACATAGGAATAGGCGAAATACCACACATTTAGAGGTAATAGGATATGGATGGTTATATCTTCTCTTTTCATTTGATGGATCTCTCTTTTTCCTCATTTAGAAGAATGTGGGAAGATCGCTATGCTACAACACATGTAATAAAGAATATTTGGCAAGGCTTTGATAAGACTTAGCAATAGTTAAATGAAGGTCTGCCAACTAAACACGGAGGCAGCCAGTAATGGAATAGTGGAAGACAACTCACTTTGATAGTTGTGATTTCACTTTGTCATGAGGAACTGGCCCGAATTACCCTATCGAAGAGAGAAAGTTCCTTGCCAAAAGTAATCTAATCCTCTCCCAAAAAGGCAGAAGAGGAATCAAACACTATTCTTCTTATTATTAATAGTCTATTAAAGATTCAAGCATAGTAATAGGTAGGAGAAGTCAAAAGATGGGTTCTACCTCTACTAAGGATAGGTAATGGCAATGAAACTCACGCTTGCTATTACTTTTCAACTTCTTATTATGAAAGTCAACTTAGTAGTGAACAAATCATTCTCTTCTTTATTTTGATCATGCTAACTTCTTAGTACTTGTATGTACCGTAGGGTAGCTTATAGCCTTCTTTCCTTGCACTCATTCTCGAAAGTGACTATGCTTCGAGCCTTCCTTGTGTTCAAGAAGACATAAATAAGAATTTTTATTCTACCTAGAATTTGTAGATGCTTAATGGCCAAAAAGAGTCTTTTTTTTCCTTACCTTTACATTTATTATTTCATTATAAAAAAAGGCACTTAGTGAAGAAAGAGGAAAATGAAAGATATATAACAAAGATGCTACACCCCAAAAAAATGTTTTTTTGATTTCCCACATCGGTGAATGAAAATAGACTCTTTTACATGATTCAATCCCTAATTTGAAAGCTTTTCTAAAGAGTTCCACATTGATTGTGTAGCTAGAAATATCATAAGAGAAGAAAGAACTACTTCTTTTACTACTGTAAGTCGGGTCTTATGTAATGTCTTCTTCTTTTCAGCTACCATCTATTTCATTCTTCTTTATTTACTCAAACTTAATTCAATTTGCAATCTCGATCCTAATTCTACAATGAAATTGAAATCGCATTGATGTGGCACGAGGATTGGGTTGGGGTTCAATCTTCTTTCTTATCTTCTTTTGGTCTTTAGAGGTTACGTAAGCTTTTGGCTAAGCTGCTCACCCTTATATGATACAAGTCATGACATGTCTTTTATATCACTACTTACTATCCTATATAGATAGTGGTCAGTGTTAGCACAATACAAACAGGAGATTAAAGATTGGTGGATAGGATCTTTGATTCCTTTCTATCTTGTTCCCTTCTAGGCAATACAAAGAAAATTCGAAATAGAAAAAAAACATTTTCACTTTAGATTCAGCCATAAAGTAAAGTTCTATAATGGAAAACTTGTTGCAATACCAACGCTAGGAAAGAGGGGTCTAGCACCTCCTCTTACCCAATAAGCATTTGGGAAAACTCTTGGAAAGACCAGCTACATGGCAAGTCCGCTCTTATCTGAAGAGACCAGCTCATTTTGAACCCCACTAGACACCTAAGAAGCGACACTATTGGAGACCCCGGAAGCCCCTATAGAATGACTTCTTGAAGATGGAGAATATTCTGAAATGGAAATCTCAATCTAATTGCCAGCTGAATAATAAGCAAGATAAGTTGGATAAAAACCCATACTAAAATAGCATGAGTTTCAGTTCCATAATGAAAAAAAGAAATGTCTTTTTTCTTAAAGCACACCACTTGTGTAATCTACCTAATCAGCCCATTGTGCCTCTCAATGTGGAGCAAAATAAGAACTACTCAAAGCATTCTAGTTGGAAGAGAAAATGAGGGGGTTTAGATTCTAAGGAAAACATTTCATTCAGCACGGTGTAGCCTATATAAGGAACAAAATGTTGTTGATGTCACAACTACTATGTTGGCTTTAATTAGACTATGAAGTTTTCATTGATCATAGCCAATTCTAATTTAACTATGGAAAAAAACCAATAAGCAAGCAGCTTGTCTTCATAGAATAAGAAGAATGTGGTGCTTCCTTATTTTAGGGAAGTGAGGCACTACAAGTATTACATTTTGCTTAAACTAATGAACCATGATTTGTTCTTACTAAAAAAGAAGTATATTCAATAGATAGGAAAAGAGCTCCAATATTAAAGACTGGTAATGCGACATCTCACAGAATCTTTATCTTAGATTCATCCCCAGGTACAAAAGGCAAGATTGCCTCAGTGGACAAGACTGGAAAGTCTATCAATAATGCCAAGCCAGATAAAGGAGATAGATAAGCCTGTAAAAGGGGCTAGGCTATTCCTGCGAGGTCCTCTCAACCAGATTTCTCTATGAAGAAGAGGGTGTGAGGTAGCAGATGGTTTAGAATTTTTGTAAGTTCTTACTTTAGAAAAAAAATTGGAGAGACAAAATAGCTGAGACTGTACCTTCTTTAGCCTATAAGAAATATCTGGTTTCCTTCATCCCTCGTTGGCTCGAAAGCAAGGAAAATGAACATCTTTTATTTTTTATAGTGAATTTAGAGATGAATGAAACCATTTTTGAGGACATAAGAAAGCCAAAGTGGGATTGACTTTCCTTTGAAAAAGTGTTTCATGCAGAATTTTTGGGATGAAGTTTGAGAGCAATATGCAAGGCTAATTACATAAATTAATAGCTTAGGACAAGGAGCCAGTGAAAAGTAAAGAAATTTGACTTAAAACTTCAACTTCAAAAGAAATCAATCCATATTTAAAACAAATTCTCCTTCAGTTTGAATTCATTTTTCCCATTACCCATAGTAAACAAGATTTGTTTGCAAGGAGAGACTGACAGGAGCATCAATGAAAAAAGGTCTCCTACAAGGTACATGAAATCAATGAGTTGGGGCATCCACAATTTCGGGTTGGACTCAGGACTAGAAAGACCTATCACCAAGAGAAAAAAATCAATTAGCATCTGGTAAGAAAGCCAAAATCTCCGTACAAGAGTCCTTTGAAGTCATCTGTGATATGTCCTCTTTGGAAAGGGAATTAGTGATCACAAGAGTAGGAACATGAACATAGGGACAATATAGAAAGAAAAATCCAACACAAGAAGAATTTATAGATTAGTGTCATGGAGATAGAAAATGCTTACCTGCGATCAAAGTGGAAGTCTCTTCTATGATCAATTCGATGGTGTCAAAGTTTGCTTGAAATTAATTCAGCTATCTTTCATAGAGCATTCCATAACTCAAAGAACTGAAGCTGGATTGTAGATCTGTCATTAGACTAATCTTTGGTTCATCAATGAAACCTTTAGAAGAAAAAGAGTTTTCTTCTAGGGCATAGTGATCGGTGGGTTGAGAAGAGAAGTCTAAAGTCTCATGCTATGGCTTACTGAAGGAAGACAAAGAACGATTCTACATCCAAGCCAATTGTGTGAATAAAGAAGTAAAAGAACTTTAATTGGGTGGTGGTTGAGCTATAACAACCATTATAGATCTCTTAATCTTTTGTCTGCAGGGATTAGTTCTAAAAGGTATCAATGCTTTAGCTAACTCCTCTTCAATAAGCACTATGGTTTGATTCCTTCTCGTAGGCACAGACTAGATTGGTAGAATGAACATTGATAGTATCAAAAGAAATAAATTCAAGGCAATCACTTTTGCTCCTTTCCAACCCCCATTTGACATTGCTTAGCACTTCTGATGCAAAAAAGAAATTGATCTAGTTAGGGAGATACACATAAGACTCGATATTTCTTCTGCCTTCATCATCATAGCACTATCTTAGAAAAAAAGAACCATCCTACTCGAATGCTCAAATTGAGTTTCGGATGAAAAGCACGGAGCATTGATTTACCATTCCAAAGCTAATAGTTTTTATTAAGAAGTAGAGGGAATTTAATGCTGGTTGGAGATGCCTGCTTGTGTGCTTAGATACTCTTAAAGTATGTTGATCATTCCATACTTTTAGAGCTAACCACCAAAAACACTAGAAAAAGCAAGGCACACAACGAGAGCCATCATGAAGTTTACTATTACTATGTTAGTCTCTCACATTATTCTATCCGTAAATTGATCAATTAGGCACACATGAGTTGATCAAAGAAAGGAGTGATATGATGATGAGAGTTTTTTCTATCTCACACACATTGGACTAGAAATTTCCTTTGTAGTTTGACTTGTAGGCAAGTTTTTGTAATCTCCACAAGAGACCTAGATAATTAAAAGAATTTTTTGAGATGTAAATGGAACAATGTATTTCTCTTTGAAGTTTTGGAGAGAGATATCTAAACATGGATGGTAGGAAAAGCACTAAACTTATCAACCATTGGAATCCTTTTATGGACTTGACGACTATCTCTCGATCCAAATGCATAATTATGGAATTGGCTTGTTGATCCATTATAAAGATAGATGGCGTAGGTAGAGTGTCAATAGATTCAGATTAGTTGTCTTCCTCTGATCAAAGAGATTGATCATCCATGTCCCTCCCATGGAGAAGTAAAAGAGATGCAAAACCTACATGGATTCAAAATGATGACTCAAGCTATCCCTTTCAATGTAGAAGTTCAACTATTTCCTTTCACTATAGAAGTTCAACTATTGCCTTTCATGTGAATGCAAGAACGATTCCCCTCTTGAAACACTTTGGTGTTAGCTTAGGTAGAATCTCCCAACTCATCTATCTCACCCTATTATGTGAAATTATAAGAGTCAATAGTAGGTGGAGGAATGAAGCAACTTTTCGTGCACAACCCTCCATAAATGCTTAGAGCTTATAGCTCCATTTGATTCTCCGCTTGATCTCCACCAATGAGTGACTAACAACTTACTTTGATAGCTTCTTAACCTCTAGTCAATGAAATCTTTAGATCGTTAGCTAGTGCCTTTGATGGCTGGTCCCCACATGGACTACTCTTTACACTTTGGTTTCTTGTTGGATGGGAAAAGAAGGTTATATGGATAGTGAAACCTATGATTGTGGTCTTTTCAATTTGGGAGCATACAATATGAAAGTCATTTTATAATCTTAGAAAATAGGTGTGAAAATGGTCATGTTTTATTCATAAAAAAGCACCACTTAGAATTCACTTTTCTAGACTCGATAAAGCACCAACCAAATTTCAACTTCAATCAGCGATAAGTGTGGTACCCACAATCTTCTGTGCTCATAGGTTGACTTCCCTATGCATCCCAACTAAGGTATCATAAACATGTATTTCCCTTATGCATGCAGCCGTTGAATAGGTAATACAAATGGGTGGGTTGGTTATATACTTTTCCGCACCTTCCTTTTTTGAACCTTTTGGTATGTCTTGCCCCATAACTAGAAATTATAGATCAGATCCACCAGACGAGAAACTCCATTCCACACTACTGTTGAGTCATCAAACTTATCCACCTGAGATTCATGGAATTTCCATATTTTCATTATGGGAAATCTACCAAATCTAGAAATAAACTCATTTCCAATGCTAAGAGAGAAAATAAGAAACTAACAAAATGATTATTTTTCATCGACTTGGTACTTAGAGTCCTCTCACTAGACCAAGACATCATCATCTAGTTAGGTCTTACCGATCAACAATAAGAAAAAAACCAAATGAAGAAACAGAACTAACTATGGCTCTGCCTAGAAAATGTACAAGGCATAGACAAAGGATGGGAAAGATTAGAGCAATAGGGAAAGCCTAGATGACGACACCCTTTTTGGGCTGCAATAAGTAAGTACCTCAAGAGGTCGATCTACCTCTTGTCAAGATGGGTAATATGATCTCAAACAATATTTTTTCAAACTTTCTTCTATAGGGCCTAGGCGAATGATCTGGTCCACTCAAGAAGAACAAGACAATGGCGCACTTTGTCGCTACTTCTCCAAAACATGAGAGTTTCAAGATAAGTGTAGGTCAATGCTACTAAGAAACTCGATTGATCCCCCTCATCTTGAAGGAATAAACATCACCCCGATCATAAGGAGAGGTTCACCAGATTGTTAAGGTACTTTAATTCTTTCTGAAATAGAAATAAATGCATAGGGGACCATCCATTTTTTTGCAGCATGCTCCTCACTGAGATTTATGGATCCGCAGGGGACTATTTTCCCTACTTAATTTACTTACCATGGAAAAGGCCTTGTTTTGCAAGCCTCTCTCATTTCATTTCTTATTTAGTAGTCTATAAGTGGTGCAAAGCAGCTTCCCCGGGGAGAGAAAGTACACCTTAGTAAGCGAACAAAGGTTCTTCCTTCTATTTATGTTAGAACCTTAACTCTCTGAATGTCGAGCTAAGTTATTTTGTGTAGTGTAGTATAATAGAATTTTAGCTATGCCCCGACGCTCTCTTAATAGTTAGCCTAAGCATCCTTGCTAACTCAGTCACTGCACCTACTAAAAGAAAAAGTCGGTGAGGCTAGGCTAGGCTAACTTAGCCACTTACTTCGACTATACTATAGTGGTCTTTCATTTTTCTTATTTTGAAATTGAAATGAAAATTCTCATGTTTTTTCATTCATGAAGTGGGTGAACGGTCAGGTATTTAGTTGCATTTACAAAGAAGAACAATAGGTGAACTCACATTTTTTTTCATCATCATCATCATATATATATATGCATATAGCCGTTTGGCAAGCTACCTCTGTTGATCAGGTGTAAGAGAAAAAAGAAATCTCTTTTTTATTACTTCCATTTCTCAATCCTGCCTGCCCGAAAAATGACCATGGTTTATGAACCCTAGCCCTGTAAACCCAGACTTGTGTAGAGTAGATCATTCAACACCTGTAGCACAAACTTATTTTTGACCCATTTTTCTTTCTATCATAGGCGACCGAATGGGCGCCCCCTAATTACTAGACCCACCAGCTATAATAATTTCATAAACACCTAGCAAAGATATGAAAAAAAAAAAGTAGCCCTATGTTTGGATTTGACAATACAATACCATAATTAATTGGTACAACATCAACGAGATTTAACATAAATGTAGCAATTAGAACAATTTTAAAAGGGGAAATTAGCACTACTTGGAAATAGGTTCTTTTAGAATGAATTTCAAACCATCTACTAAAGTTGTAACAATCCAAATGAACCTACTACATGGACCCTTTGACATTGTAAAACTCCATTCCTTTACATTTAGTTAACACTAAAAAGGCTACTCCTAGTAAAAGTGTTCAATTATTCCAAGTATTTTTCCTGGAACAATAATGTATGTTTTCTAATTTCTATTCACTCATGATCAAGACTGACTTGGTTGACCTGATCATTTTCTTTCACTTATGATCTGGCTTGGTCAACTTAATCATGATATTAAAGGATGGGACCTTTGCTTGAAAAACTAAGTATCCAAAGAAGTTTTGAAGATTGTGCATTAATGAATCCTGTTATGTTACTTTGAATGGAATTGGAGCCCACCCCCCACATTTCATCTTCTTCACATAACACACCGCTCAAACCTTTTCAAAGCTCTGTTGTGCCCTGTATTCCAAGGTGACTATTTTGTGTAGTTTGATCAATTTCTTGGTCCAATCATGTACTTATATAATTGGGATGGATGGTAAATCATTTATAGTCTTTTTCGACAGGGCCTAGATAGGGAGGTTAAGGAAGTAGCACTTATAAGCATTCACTGGTGGATCAGCAGCAAGAGCATCATAGTTGACATGGTTAGAGCTATAATTCCCATTTCCATCTCTACTCTTTCTAATTTACTCCCTTCCACTCTCAACTCTGCTTCTCTCTCCAATGTTGATCAATAAATTCCAAGACTAAACCCATGGATTCCTTTGGTCAAAAAAGAGCTTATACAAGCGTGATAGTGCTACTAGTCTTACTTTTACATCTCATCTTTTGTTGCCAAAAAAGGTAGATGTGTTGGGTCAGCCTGGCATGTCACGCTTGCTAATACAGCCTAGCTTCCCCTATACATAGTTTGATCAATCAACTTGACTTTACTTTACATACACATTTTTTTGATCGACAAGATCTCCTTTTGTGCACATCGATCGATGTAGGAATTTGCATGTTACTTCACTACGTGCCTAAGATTGACTTATCTATATATGCATATATTCTATATATAGATAAGTATTGTTCAGGATTCAGATCATAAAGGATCCTATCTAAGAATAGAGTACTAGGGTTGTCAACCCCTTCCCTTTAGAATCCTTTTGGTCTTATTTCGCCTCTAGTAACGTACTTCAATCGAATTAGGTTATTAAGAGCTAGCTTAAGCTTAATTAATGAAAGAATGGAATGGTATTCACTAGCTTTGAAATCATCAATAAATATGTTCCCTAATCCAAGATCCCCTTCTACACCCAAGAAAACCAAGTAAGGCCTGCTCTCACATTTCATTCATTAGAAAACTCTAGTTCATATTATATGGAATGCTTTGGTCTTATCTGACTGATTCCTATACCATACACATCTATGCTCATATAGAGCAAGAATTTTTCCATCTTATCGAACTAAAGTGAAAGGGCACATGCCAGTTTCAAGTCTAGCTCCATATTCACCCCACGGTTAAGTATGAACCGCAAAGAAAAGAAGTAATTTTGGGTCCATCTAACTCTTTTGTTATGGAGAGTCAAGACAAGAAAAGGTCATCTTTAGGACTGGCATTGACTAAATCCTTAACTCAACTAGAAAAAGCTCTCTATGAGAAACAGCGTAGTGTTTTAGGCAAACATGCATGTAAACTCTTATCTTTCCTAACAACAAAAGTTGAAACTAACCTTAGAAATGAGACAGATGAATATAGAGAAAAAAACTAGCCAAGCTTCTTCACAAGTGAAGAAATTGCAACCTAACCATTTGTTAAATCGGTCAAGAGGCTCCCCAGTCTTCTTTCATGCCACTTTTCTAAGTCTCATTTGTTTGATGAAATGAAGCTTATTATTCTAGTTAAAATCTAAGTTACGCTTTAAGTCATGGGCCATAAAAGTAGGAAACCAAGAGAGGTAAGCACGGAAGGATGTGTTTCTAGTTGAGATAGTAAGCTCACCTTCAGTAGAAGACATTCCCCTTGGCCCATTGGAAGGGAATAGGGATACAACATTGGATGCCTTGCTAGATTTAGATTCATGATTACAATGTAGAGAGATTGATTGCACTTCTTCTATTCAAGATTATTTATCTAGAACTTGTTCACAAACCATGTCCTTTTATGTGGTTCGGGAGGGCTATTAGAAAGTTAGAATTGTAGAAGGAGACAAGCCTAAAACCACTTCTATTACCATATATGGTTTTACAAGTTCATTATCATGCTATTTGGGCTTACAAATGATCCAACTACATTCTATAATTTTATGAGTGATTTCTTTTCTAATTTCATAGAACTACATTGATTGCTTTCTTGTTTTGATGACATTGTTGTCCATAGTCCTTTGAGGATCACTCGTCCCACCCTAAGAAAGTATGAAAAAGATAAAGCAATAAAAAACAAAGTACTTTTTCCTAGGCTAGGCAATGGTTTGCTTTTAGGAGGATCTAATTCTATAACCAAATTCAACTAGATGAATGCTACTTTGCGATATTGATTTTGCGAGTACTAGACTTAGGATTACATAAGCCACTATGACAAAAGCAGCTTTCATTAAGTAACTAGGAGTGAAATTTAGGGATTTTTTGTTTAGAAGTGTCTTCTCTTACCTGATTCTTGATTGGTTCCCCATAGTGACAAAGGTTACTGACATGATGCTCGCTACAAACCTTATTTAGAAAGGTTAAATCTATTCATCATGTTCCTATTCAAAGCCATCCTATCCACCGGGCAACAATCTGGCCTTATTCTTTGCCCTTCAATAGAAGATTCCTAACTCATGTCCATAGAATGAGCTCCACTAAGCGACTAGCTGCCCTCTTTCCTAAGTTTGTAGCTTAAGTTTACCTTAGCAGTAGCAAACTTTACTTAGCTAGCCCTACCTTTAGAAAGAAATTAAGTGACACACTCTTTATCTCTTTGCTTTTTTCATTCTTTTTTAGAAGCCTTTGTTTTCTTATTATCTTACTCCCGTTTATTTCACTCAACACTAGCGTATGGCTTTCCTTACTTTTTTTGGAAGTACAATAAGGTTGGTAGGTTGTTATGTCTAAGGTGTTTGAAACATGAGAAGACTTATTATTAGTTTTCTAACATAACTCGAGGTTACGAATTATGCTTGCTCAACCGTTGACTCAAAATATAAGAAGGAAGAGAGGTGTGAGTCTGTGCTTGGTATATTGAATATACACTTTCTTGAACAATCAGATTTTCCATCCACCTTGTTAGGCTGTTCTACAATAGAGATGATTGATGCTAGAAGCAGGTAAGGTACAGGAAAAGAGTTTGAGATTTCATAAGCATCTCTAATCCTTGGATGGGGATGTACAAGCTATAGTTATAGATAGAGTACCAAGGAAATAAGCTAGAGCTAAATCTATGCCTATGAGAAGAATCTATGAGTAGATTATACCATGCCAGGTATAGTGAAAGTCTTTATGATATAATATTCTTTATGCACAAAATACTAGTGTATTTTATTTTTTTCTATTAATTAAGAAATTCTTGCTACCTTTCTCCGGTTAATGCATATACATTTTTTTGCTTTCCTTACTCATAAGTAGTATAATTAGAAAAGAAAGGAGACTTTTTATAGAAATATCACTTAATTGTTCACTAATACAGAAAGAACTTAATTGATTGCTCGAAAGCCCTCTTTCCTTAGAAACTTAACCTACTGCAACTGATTCACATGGGTCTCAGTAGAACCCTACCATACAAACCTTTATGCACTAAGAAAGAGACCTAAAAGACAAACAAAAGATCAAAGGAAGATGGTAACCTATCGTTATACAAAATCTTTACTAGATGGATGGTTTGTGGTGGATCCCCATCATCGCCGGATCGAGAGACTCATATTTATGGTTTTGAAACACACACAAAGAAGGGGTGTATGAGAGTGATATCACACATTGACTTACAAAAAGATCAAAGACGTTTACCTATTTAAAAGGAGAAAAAAGTTAACTTTCATATTCTTCTATTTTCACAAGAATTTGACTCCAAAATTAATGTTGAATGTAGGGTATACTATCATGGTGCAATGATCACTGTCATGTAGCTCTCCTCCATATCAAACCAAGGAAACCCCTAATTTGTAAGTTAGATACTCATGATATCTACTTTACAACACCTGAATCTCATGAAAATGTTTTGATGTTGTATTGATGGAACCAGCTATTGCTAATATATTCAAAATAATAGCCTTGCACATGCACTATTTGGTCAAATCCTCTCCACCATCTTTTAGACTATATTTAGGATTATAGAATCAGACTTTATTCAACTACCACTATGGATCTCCCTTTGTTCCAACCAAGATAAAATACACAACCGAATGAGAGAGCACTAACTAGGTGCATAGAGACAGAGAGCTACTTAGCAGAGGAAGTCTATCAATAACTTGAAAGAAAAGAGATCACTTTCAACAACTTCTTGCACAAAGGGTGATAACACACCTCTATGCATAACAAAATTTCTATGCATAGAAAGAAAAGGAGTAAGCAAGTATATCTAAATGACTCTAATCTTGTTTGTTATAGTTATTTTCCTCGACACAGTGAGAAGTTCTTATGAGATACCTTTGAACATTACTATGCAAGAATAAAATGAAGTTTAGTAGGAGGTGCTTCTTTGCCATTTCTTTTTCGAAGTGACCTAGTTGTTGATCCATAACATGATATCGCTTTGGTCTCCTCGAATGATTTCTCAAATGATAACTCAAACTATGAGATGTATGGATAAGGGGAAAGTGAACTATTCAGTGACATATGAGTTTATCGCATAATGAGCCACTCTTTGGATTCGCCCTATCCACTAAAAGTGAGAAAGGTAAGAAGTAAGAAAGAGAAATACAAATCTTAATATAAAGCTAGACTCATTCTATTGTAAGTTAGTTACTCATGTCATGGGGAATAGACACTGCCTCAAGTAAAGGGACTTCTCGGCCTTACTATTTCAATTTTTCTCACCTCTAAAAAAGGATAATTTGCTTATGTCTATGGGGGACCAAAAAATGAGAATGAATCAAGTCAATCTACATAGATCTATCTCAACTATTCCCATTTAAACAAAATATGAATTCTTTGAGCTATATCCCTTTTTATGATTGAACGAGAATCCTCATTCATCTGTCCAGTCTGAGCTATTCCCGAAAGAAAGGTATAGCAGTGTAATGACTTGATTTGCCTCATCACATAGGAACCCCTATAGATCTTTATCATCCTTATGACTCAATACTATGGATCTCCATCATTCTTACAAATGAAAGAAAGAACACAAAAATAGCATAGAGACACTCGCTTTGACTATTAAGAAAATAAGATTCTTGTTGGTCAAATGAGATTCTTTTAGAAATTCTTTTTCTTGTCTTCCATGAGACTTGCTAAGTATGGGAATGACCCCCAATTCAATGAAAATCACTTTTTGTCTCACATGATGCTAAGCTCAATTTTCAAGCATAGATTTAAGAGAATGATAGGCATTTTCACAACATGATTTGAGAACCTCATATCATCCTCCAGAACACTCTTTTGACTATCTCAAGTTTGTCTTTAACCTCCTTCATTTTGACATGGGTTCAAAACTCCTAGTTCAGAAAAGAAAAGAAAAGTATGAGTGAATTCATCTATCATAGGTAGTTGCTCACCCGCATGTCTTTCTCATATCTAAGTTAAGCCAAGACATGAGAATATGAACTAGAGTCTCAGTAGGTGGGCCTCTAAGCACTAGTAATTCAGTGAAAATCCAGTGATCGAGACTAGCAGGAAGAACATTCAATATAATTTTATCATTCCCTTCTACCGCTTCCCTCATCATATGTAGTCCTCTTAGGTAGATTCTTCTTCTTTGATGCCCTAAAGTCTAACATCCAAATGATCATCTAAATCCATGTGAGCATCCAAATTAATGTCTGAATCCATCGCATCAGAAGCATAGTAGTTTGGGATATGTCATATATTATAAATTGCCAATTCAAGTACTCAACCAGTGAGCCTTTTAGTTTATCCAGAAGAGGCAGAGGATCCGTGTCCAAAGTGAGCCATATGTAACTAAAAAGGGAAAGGGAAGGGTTTTATCCCTCAAAAGCAACATAAAGAGTTGCTTATCATGAATCTAGAAATGAAATTGAAGCAGATTTTGCTCAGTAGGTTGCCCTCCTTGTTAGCTATGATTAATAAATAGTCTACATAAGAGTCTAAGTCAATTCTACGCTACCTAGTTTAAGTCTTTCCTCTTCCTCAATTTTTGATCGGTATGAAGAGTTTAAGAATTTCATCCTCAATGTACTTTCCCTCCCAATTGGAGCTTGGCTTGAAAGGACTCAATTCCATTCCAATTGATGAAAGACTAGGAATGGTCTTCTTATGAAATGGAATGTTGATCTAGTAAGGTAGTGCCCCCTCTACTATAAGGTTGATCCTTCTATCACTTACTGTGCCTCAGACATATTGATGAAAATTAAATGAAAAGGGATTTAGTAACCTTTTAGACTTCTGTATGCCCTAAGCCCTATGCCCTGCCCTAGCTGAGATGTCGATCTGTCCCTATAATAGAAGGAAGATGAGAGTATTCATCATCTTCTCGTCTATGTATGCTAGTCTAATGTAGGCTAGAATCTATCTCCTTCTTTTCTTTAAGTCTGCAGCTTCCTTTCCTTAATGCACTGGGAGTTGAGTAAGGTCCTTACTTACAGCTTCTTGGTTAAGAGCTAGTATCTAAATGTCTAGTTTAGGTAAGTATGAAATCTTCCTTCATGGCTTCTCTTAAGCCTTTCAATGATCATTTA
The DNA here is from genome assembly GCA_021442155.1 of Cymbidium sinense. NCBI lineage: Eukaryota > Viridiplantae > Streptophyta > Magnoliopsida > Asparagales > Orchidaceae > Cymbidium > Cymbidium sinense. Next base: position 15,655 of record JAKCPB010001296.1, read on the forward strand.
GCTATCCAATTCAGGGATAAATAGTTACACTTGTATGTCTGAACATAAATCTAGTTAGTGTGTCCTAATATAGTATATATTTTAAAATAGAAAGAAGTTCATATTTGGTTCTTTTGAGCTATCCCAAATCAGTCTCTTTTGTGTCATCCCAACATTGGCTACTAACAAAGTAGATTTGGAAAAGTAGTCAAGTTAATGATTGAGCCATCAATGGGTAGTCATCGATCAGTGTATTCATAAGGACCAAAAAGATAAGGAGTAGGAGGAGAGGTGATGGATGTTAAAAAGAAAGCTTATCTTATGGTATGCCTAGATTGAAGATTCAAAAGAGCATTTCTCGAAGATTCTAATTCCAGTCATTTATGAAAAAAAAACTTTATATTTCTTATTTTTCCTTCTTTATTGAGAAAAATTTTCTATCTTTCCTTGCTTATATTTTCTTTCTATTTTATCGATTGGAATCCCTATTTTCAAATGTTCCTGAAAAAATCCTGTCCTTAGTTAGCTTGGGCATGGGTGGTATTTCAGAGGTTCTTTTTAGATCCCTAATTTTTCTTGGGGATCTACAGCTTTGGAAGATGGTGTTTTCATACTTTGATGATGATAATAATGCTTTGGGCTTAAGGCTTCCTATGCCACCAAGTGACTCATCGATCCCTACCCTCAATCAAAATAAATTAATGAGGGTCCTAGATTGGATGTGACCAAAATTTCACATAATGGATGTCGACTCCCCAAAAAATGTCGTGCTTAAAGAATTCCAACCCTTTTTTTCATCTCCATTTTCACTTGACAGAAAAAATTTCAGAACAAATCTAACTCGGAAGGCAGGCTAGACTAATTGATTGAGGCCATCCAACTATTCTGCTTCCATCTAGCAATGCCAAGTGAGTGAAGCACCCTAAATATAGTCAAGGCAAAGATCCATTGTATACATGAGGATCCTATTCTATCGAGCCTTCCAACTTATCCTAATAACAACTTGTCAGATTAGGAGGACTAAGCTAAGCCTTAACACCTTGCCATTTTGAGTTAGCCTATGATTTGGAAGGGGCTCAAACCTTTGATCTTGAAAGGTTCTCGCTCCATAGTGTATTTTATTATCACTTTTTGATGAACCACTTACTTGCAATTGTGTACCACTTTTCTACCATATTGTTTGGTATTTTTGAAAGCTTAGCGACAAAGAAGGCTAATGACTCTTAGAGTTAGTGTTGGAAAAAGAAAGTATAGACTTCACCACTCACTACTAAGTTAGTGAGAGTTGCTCCATTAGTTGGATTTACCGTAGGTCAATGCCAAAAAAAGTTATGGGAAGAAAATAGTTTTATTGGACAAAACACAAAGAGATGCACACAATGAAAAGAGGTGTTGATGACTATTTTGACACAAAGAGTCTGTCTGGCTTATCAAAGTCTCTCGCTTTTATGGTCTTTCAAAGGACTTATGATAAAAGACTACTCATCCGAGTGGTAATCCGCACCCTCTCACACTTCCCCTTATCTAACAATGATTCATCATTCCAAAAGGTGGTGAGACATTCTCGATCCAAACTTTACAATAAAATAGTCAATTTTGTGTTCAATCATAAAGAGACAGGTGGTGAAATCAATTAACCGGCGTAAGGTACCAAAGAAGGTGAGATTGCAACATTAATCTCACTTACTAAAGTCATGTACTATTATGCATACACAAAGATGGCATGTGATATGGATCATCCACTTTACTGGAACCATTTTCAGTCTATTAATGCTACTCCACCCATTGCTTAATCTTCATGTATACATAGTAGTACTCATCAAAGTGAGCAAGATTACCATCTTGTCTTAAGAAAGAGACATGTCCCTTATCCTTTTCACTAGGTTACAAGTGCCTTAAAGACATGGATTTGCTTGATGAGAGTAACTAGTACTCCCAAGGCATGATGACACAATGGTGATACCTTCTAGTTAGGTCACAAGAATTTTATGGTTTGACCCATTTCCATTGCATGTAACTGAACCTAGAGGCCTAGGTTTTCTATACGATGTAGTGTGTTACCATATCTACCTATATAGGTTCCTAGCTAACTCCATAAACCTTCACATGATAGAATTGACTATCAAAAGGCCTTCTAGATCTTAGGATGTCAACACTGGAGGATGTAACATATATTAATTGATATCATCGAAAGCATCTTGTCAACCTAGTGAAATCATACATTTTTTTTAGCTAAAGCAAAAAATAGTTTACATATACCAGAGATATTAGAAATGAATCTACTAAAAAAAAATCCAAGTTTTCCTTATATAGATCTTAATTTAGTTAGATTTTTTGGAGGTTCCATTTCAAGTTGGATTTTTATGGGATCTACTTCAATTCCGCTACAGTGGATAATGAATTCCAAAAATTGACCTGATCAAACTCTGAATGCACACTTCAATGGATTCATTTTAAATCCATATATTTAAATTCAATGAAAGATAGTTCAATTAACTACATGATCATTGATAACTTGACTTTTCACAATGATATCATCAATATAGCATTCTACTTTATGATGCAGTAACTTGTCAAAGATTTTAGTCATCGTGTGTTGGTATGTCGCTAGTATTTTTCAATCCAAAAGGCATGACTTTCTTAAAATAGATGCTTATTAGGGTTCTAAAAGCTATGTGACGTTCATCTTCAGGGCCATCTTGATCTGATTATATCCAGATAAGCCATCCATGAAAGAGAATATTGAATTAGTTGCTGCTACATCAATTTGGTAAGGGGAATTCATCCTTAAGACAAGCTTTTTTCAAATCTCTGTAATCAACACCGACTCAAATTTGCCCATTTTTCGCAGATGGGACTAGACTAGCTTTCTAGGGAGGATATTGCTCTTCCAAGTAACTTGACTTCAATGAATTCATCGACAGGTAGTTTTGCCCTAATTGGGAAGGCACATTGATAAATTCATCGAATAAGGTTCACACTCAATGTCATTTCGTCATACGATAGTATAGAATAGCAAGTTTCTTTACATCCCCTGATAGGGTGCATGTAGATCATTTTCAAATGAGATATAGCATATATGTTGATATATGAAAGGTCTAGATGAAAATGCATTGAAACAAGAGAAAGATTCAAAACTTCTTCTGACAATTGATGTGTACCAAAGTGTGGTGCTTGAAATATGGGCAACGAAAGAAATGAAGCATTTTACCACCTGAATCTCCCTTAGATTGTAAGGTCTCTATTGAGAAGGTGCGCTTATTTTTCACTTATTTGAATTTCCTATCTTAATCGTTAGAAGTGCTATCGTATAATACGATTTATCCATAATGTCTTCTGACTTGGGGGATGGCAGTCCTTAGCCTTGTCTTTGGGAAACCTTCTTTTCCCCTTATTTTGAAGACAAGAAAATGGAAGGTGGAGGGACCTGCTTATAATAAAAATAGGTAAGAAGAGCCATCGAATGGACTAGTTTGGTTGGGAAGAAAGTACTCAGCATCATCATATACACTAATGTCTCAAATATACTCCTCCACAAGTATATTTGAGACATTGGTGCAAAGTATATGGCACCATATCGTACTCATGAAGCCATGGTCGTCCTAATAAATCTCGAAAAGAGGTATTTGCATCAATCAAATGGACTTCAATTTTTAAATCACCTAATTTCAATGGAAGGGTAAGATAACCAAAATTTTTATGTCCTTTTTCATTAAATCCATGATGTATCAATCTATATGAACATAATTTCTTCGTATCAATGATAAAATTTCTAAAGTACGAACTGTTATGACATTCATTGAAGATCCAAGGTATACTAGGATTCTATTAAGAGTATTACCATAGTCACATACAAAGATATATTATAATCTATAGTTTTTCATAAAAGATCATCATCTATAAAGGTGATGGTAAAGAGGTCCTCAATGGGAAGACACTATTTTCGTTAAAATAGGCTAGCCAAGCTAGTAGCAAGGGCATGAGAAAGCCTGCTTGTGTTCCTGTAAGAAAGAAAGTTAAGATTTTTTTTCAATCTAATTTCCAGTGCGAATATGACACTCATCTCTTTATTTACACCTCTCCTTTGAGTCTAGAGATTTTATAATTCTAAACAATAATAATTGAAGTAGAGAAATGCATTTTATATAAAAAGATCATGGGTGGATAAAAAGTTTTAGATGGAAATGTGACTTCACTAAGAAAAATCATGTTTATGAATTTTTTCCATAGGTGGATGAAAAGTTTCAAATGGATTCCAAATTCTTAGTTTAGAATCTCACTTCTTTCTCTACTCTCGCCATGCTTAGTTGCGATCCACTCTAGCCAAGCTGTTTTGAATAAACCTTGCCAATTAGCTTTTGGAGATCGGGTTCTCACTCCTAATACAAGTGGGAATTCTTCCTAGAAATCCACTTCTCAATGTCTTGTCTTGCTCCACTAATGTGATGCTTGTCCCTTCTCTGATATCTTTCTCATTGCTTCCCTCAAAGCCGCTAAGATGCCTATTGAGTTTTGGAAGGAGAGGAGGTATATACTTAGCTTAGATGGCAACTTTCTTAGATGAGAAAGGACATTGTAGTCAACCTTAGGTTGATCTTCAACAAGCATATCTAGGGGTGGAGCATCCTATGGAGGGGCTTCTTGATCCTTTGTACCAATGACTTGTTTCCCTCTATCTTGAGGTGCTACTCTAGGAGGTAGAACCTTGCCACTACGGAGGATGACTTCGATTATCTCTTGTTGTAGGGTAATGGAATTTTCTACCTGCGCATTAGACTCACCTATAGCTTCTCCTATGGAACTCGTAGAATTGGATGATTCCAAGTCTTTCACAAGAGCTGAACCCATAGTATTCATAGTAGAAAAGTGTAATTCTGAATCAAAAAGATGAAGATCATAATTTTTATAGTTTTTTTGACTTGAAGAGTTATCATTAAGAATAGTAGAAAACCGACCTTTCTCTTTATGCTTTCAATTTGTCTATTTTCTTATTATATTTTCTTTTTTTCCAATCTTCCCTATTTCTTTATTTTTTCTTACTACATTTACACTCCCATTCTATTACTTTGACTCTTACCATGTCCAATTTGGTATACTTTGAACGAAGCCTCTATACTTTCTTTTATCAGTCCAAGTAAACCATCAATTATTTGAATTGAGAATATAGATCCCAAATAGGAATTATTGTGCTTCATGCCCCAAATTATTGATGGTTTAATAAAAATAATATGGAATATCTATTTATTGGATTGGATGAAATAGAGAAGACTCGATCGAAGGAGATAATGGGGAAATGCCATATGATCAATCTGTCATACAAGTCGCACTATAAGCAAGGAGGTTAACTACTTCAAATATACAACATGAATTTTTTTCAATACATTGGAGTTGGGCCCTCATGTCTATCTAAATGAATCAGTGTTTCCATAAGGGTCCATCTTTTCTTGCTAGGTAAGAGGATAGCAAGTTATAAATTCTATCTCTATCTCGATAGGACATGTATTTTTATTACTATTCAATTCATAGATGAAAATGAAGTAGTTAATGGTGGGTACTATCCTTTTTTATTATATGTGTTCCTAAGAAATGGGCATGGAAACACATTAGACTTTGGAATGAAATTGGAAAAGAAAAGCAGCTCAAGTTCCATCAAAAATGATTATAAGATTCTTGGTGCAAGAAGAATGGGTGATTCATGTCATCTTTACTTGGTTCTACTTCCACTTTATTTTTCTAGAAATATCATAAAGATTTATATTCCAAATTGAAAAAATGAAGACTTAGAATTATATTTAGTGGAAAAAGCCCTTTATCAGATTTGAATAGATGAATTATGCCTTATCATGGTGTTACTCTACCACAGAGTTAAATGGGCCTTTTGTTTTTCAATTCATGAATTACACATCTTCATCTTTCATTGTGATTATATTGTATGTGCATATACAAATAATGGAAAAATCAATTTGATTTGTATAGGAAGTGGATTAGATTCTTATTTTGGTAAAAAAAAATAAAATAAAATAATGCATTAAATTGTTTCAAAGTTAAACCTACTTTCTTTATTGAATTTTTCATCAGAAAAAGATTCACTTGGTTATCGACAAGAGAGATGTGAGATATATATATAATATATATGATAGAAAAGCATGCAAAAGAAGATGAAATGTCATTACCTATGGTGTCGATTCCTCTTGTTGAATCTTTCTTGTTTGAACTATCTTTCTTCCTAAGTGAAATTCTAGTTAACATAAAGTGTTCAGTGCAATTGAGCTAGTAAGTCAAAAAAAGAGTAGGTTAGAAGCTATTAAGTATTTACTTATGTTGTCCTTGGTAACTAGTGTAGCTATTAGTTTGGAGAAAGATACATTTGCCTTGTTTTTCTTAGTTAGTTACGCCTTCTTGTAGTTTTTTATAATCCTTTATCTCACCTGCGAGGTAAAAAAATGATCTTAGGCATATGTAAGAGAATATGTTTTTGACTAGTGTAACTACCTGTTTGTCTCTATCTTGGGATACTCTAAGTTCTTTCCTCGTTTGGTGGAGTAGAGAAGACTGACTCCAATACATCTTGGGATAGGCTCCTAACCTTTAGTCGGTATGAACAAAAGCCTAAAAAGAAAATGTCTCATCCCATGCTTTCGGGCTTAGTCCTTCTAATCAGTTGGTAGATCATGCTATTCATTCTAATTCAAAGTCTTTTTCTTTCTTGATTTCAGTTTTAGAATATATCATATGTAAATAAAAAAGTACTTGAGCAAAGCAAGAGGATAGCTTGCAATGAATCGAGCAAAGTGAGAGAGAGAGGCAGTAGCTTGATATATTCGACTGAAAGGAGAGGACAACATAGATGTTTGAGGACATGTTGTGGCCATGTAGCTGAGATTGTCAAGGCAGTTGGGATGATCAGCTATCATGGTTAGAATTAGATAGAATAATAGCTCTCATTTGATTCAAGTCTTTATTTAAGGCCTAGGTGCTTGTACTTCACCTATGCCCTCCATGTCACCCAGGCTCTTCAGTAGATTAGATTGTGTAACTCATCTTTCAATTCACATTAGAATCCCTCTATCTTAGTTTACCAGAATGAAATCAATGGAACCCATCGCCTCCACTAGAATTAGAAATATAGGAACTTCATGACATTCTTTTTTTTAGCTTTTGTAATCAATGGGGACACCGCTTCCTTTTGAAGAGGATAAGGGCCCAAGTCTAAAATCCAATCTAACTCATCAACCCCGAGGTTGCCATTCCACCATAGATCCTAGTCTAGCTATAGTGAGCTTTTATGTCCATCTCAGGATGAGTACAAAGATGTAAAAATCTATAAGATGTTTAAAAAAAAAAGTGAGCAATGACCATCTTCATTTATCCTTTTCCATTCTCGATGTAGTCAGAGAAGTTCAACTATGGTTTCCATTGTTGTAATAGAACCAGTCAAATGAACTTTAACCCATGTGTGATCGTAGATCGAAAGAATCATGACCATTATCGTAGGGGTAGGATAATGGAGAAGTGATTCTAATATGCTAATTCAATTTGCCCATCCATCTATGATCTCTAGAGTTCATCTAAAATGGGTATAGGTTGGACTTTGTTCATCAAAGATGGATTGGGATCCAACTCAACAAATTGATAGTGATCTTAAATCAAGTTGTCCATAGAACTATCTTTCACTAGATTCTAAGCACCAAAGAGTGCGGTTTAGGTTTCCTTCGTGCTTGACTACATCATTGTAGATAATGCAGTAGACCACCTTTATTTTGAGTTTGATATCATGAAGATAGACGCTACACATCATTGTTGACTCTATCTTACTTGCACACTTGATGCATAATTTCAATTGAAAGCTAACAAGAGGTTATCTATGAACTCTATCACTATACCACCCTATTGATATGTGATATTTCACCTTAGTCTATTACGAGATATACATAGTTCATTGTCTCTTACTTAAGGAGATGACTACTCAAAGGCTAATGAGTTGCACCTCATATGTTGGTGCATAACGAGCTGATTGGAACCTTCTAGTGGTTTGATCACAGCTTTTCTAATACCATTAGTTAAGCATTTATCATTTTGAAGCATGACCCTCATATCGGTCTAATTATGTTCCCATGGGTCGAGCTCATACAAGATTTCACACCGGACTTGCTTGGTCATAAACCAAGTCACTATATTTCCACTGACCAACTTACCAAATTAAACTAAGTGTTCCATGGAATTGTGCCAATGGTTGCGGTTGAGCAGAAAATACAATTTCTTACCAATTCCATATATATCCATTTCATCACTAAAACTTCAATAGTTGATACACAGAGAGTTATGAGCTCTCTATCCAATCTAAATCATATCAATCTCACTACGAGCTTTCGAGGTGAGATATACCAGGTATTGAGAAAGAGTAGCATCTATATCGGTTCTATTACCCAATGAAAAAATGATGGGGTAACATAAGAATAATTCTCTTCATATTGATATGGATATGCAGATCTCTATCTATTTATTTTACCAAACTTTGACACTAGTTGGTTCTCTGGTTTCATTCAGATAGCTTTCTTGTTCAAAGGCCTAAGAACTAGATGTTTGTAAAATAGAATCACACATTTTAGAACCTTTCTTTTCTAGAAGAAGAATGGGCGGAAGTTGCCAAAAGGATGAATCCTTTACTTTACCTAAATTACATAAAGACTGAAGACTTTTTGATGTCCTAACCTGGACTTTCTTAATGAAATTCCAACTTCAACTTAGAAAATCTACCCCAAGGTGTGTTATAGAACTGATGTCTTCCTCGAATAGATAAGGATAGTCTACTCATTCTTTATGCCTTCTCATTCGATGAATTAAATCTCTTCATTCTTGCCCTTCCAAAAACCAATGGAGGACTTGACTGAGGAGGAGGAGTGCTTTTATAAAAGAAAGTCTTGGGATTTGAAAAAGCAAGACTTCACAGACATAAAAAGAAAAAAGTATTTTTAGATTCCTTTTCAAGAAGACCTTTATGGTCTAATGTAACATCCATTATAATTTTTGACAAAAATCTAAAAAAGGTTGAAGCAGTACTCATGCTTCACTGGGTTTGGGATTGCTAACATCTTAGAATTTCAAGTAAAGTTTCCTTTATCTCAAAATTTTCTCTCATTTCCTTCTAGTCCACCAAAAAGCAGTCTAATTGTGCTTAAGTGACTTTGAAGCTCACCAGCTAGTACAAAGAATCAATCTATTTTTCATTCATGAAGTCGTTATTTTATATGCTAAATTGTAAAGTTAGCATAGGATTGAATCAAGACTAATCCATCTTATTTGTAGTGAGGCTTTGATAGACTTTCAATCTTTCTTAAGAAGAAAGAAGAGAACTCCATGCTTTCCTGCTTGACGGTGCTATAGGTCCTATGCTAGCTTATGCTATTTTTTATTATTGATGTAGCATATAAGCAAATTGAAGTTTCAAATTAATATTCCAATTTCATCCGAATTTGGTGTTAGGGCTAATATGCTTTCCTTTTTTTTCCTTTCATTTTAGTAGTTGTTGGCAATATGCCAAAAGCTTTGAATGCCGACTTAAGCAATGAAGAAATCATAAAAAATTTATCGCCAATTCATCATCTTATCTTATTGGGTGTCATAGGCTAACGATCATCGATGAGGTGGTAGCCATCCAAGATTGAGTTGCATCACCACATCTCGTGGGATAAGAAAAAGTGAATCTTTCTAAACCCTTTTGCATATCATAAAGTCAAATAAAAAAATTAGGTGAATGAAAAGAGCATTGAATGGAAGAATATCATCTATAAGGACCAAAATTTAAAGTATGAGCCTTACATGGCCCTTTTGTGTCCCACAAAATAAAAAGGAAACTAGAGTTGTGTTAATGAGAAGAATGAGAAGTAGTGAGCATAAAGCATAATGAAATGAGTAAGAGACTCGAGTTTTATACTTTCTTACATACCTTCATACGAGGTTTTCTTAGATAGATTGTATACTTGATTGAAAGGAGAGGAGAGAGGCTTGAGCAAAGTGAGAGGAATGAAGGACTAAGGAGAGGGAAGCTTGCTATGAGCCTTTTGTCCATACTAATCTAATAAAGTACCTTGCATCTTTCCTTTAGAATACCTTGAGTCTAAAAAAAGAATTTTGTCATTCTTACTTTCTATGCTATACAAAATTTCTCTTCACATTCAAGTTCATGTTTTTAGAAGAAAATTTGTTTTTAGTTCACCTTTGGCATGGAGCAATATGTGATTGGAATCTATTGACTAGCAAACTTCACTAGTGACCAAAGCAGCTAAAGTTCATCACTAATAGGAGATGGTAACTGATATACTAGTTATTTTCAAGAAAACCTCTAACAAATAAGGCTCTAGCTATGTATCTTTTAATAAAACAAAAAAAGAATGCTAATCTAATATTTATAGTGATGAAAGTTCTCGTAGGCTGCTATCGATGAACATACTTTCTCACTAGTAAGTGGACTTTGTTAGAATAATTCTATCTTCAATCTTTCTTATAAGAGATAGAGCATCGGACCTTCCCAAAAGCACACATCTAACATATAAAGAAGGACATAGTTTTATGTACTAGGCATTCCACTGCATCATTTCCATCTCATGTCAGCCAAACCCTTTGTTCGACATGAGTCCAATTCATGAACAACTTATGCTATTTGTAGTAGGGACCCAAACAAAAAGCGAGGCGCGAAGCGTTGACTAGCTGGAAGAGAATTTCAAGATAGCCAGGAGCACATTCTTCCCTATTGTTCATCTATCTTTATATACATTGCCTCCATCTATTTCTGCGAGCAATTCTTTCTTTTTTTAGTAATGTGGAAGTCACCAACTTAGCTCACCCTCCAGCATTCTAATGAGCAAATCATTACCTTCAACATGGAAGAAAATTGCATGGTAGAGGTTGTGTTATCCTTTGGGTATGCATGTTGACTATGGAAGTAGCTACATGTTCTATCACAAACATTTTAGATGATCAGGTGTTATTTCACTATTACCATTATGCAAATGAAAAGCTTGGTGGAAACCCTCCTCCGGTATGTTCCATAGATGATTTCCATGAAGCCATATCTTTAGCTAACCTTATTGATGTAGGTTTCCCTGGTTTGGTGTAATAACCAAGAGGAACAAACTTGTATCTAAGCCAGGTTGGATAGATGCCTAATCAATTAATGCTGGCAAGTTCAATTTCTCCACACTACTATTTAGCACCTAATCACTTCAATTCACCCCATTATTGTTATCATTTTGTGACTCAATAGACATGGAACTAAGTGTACCAACTAGACAGTTTGAGTAAGCATTTCTAGTGAACTGGAATCAAACTAAAGAAGAAAGCATCATCAAGATCCCTCATGGAAGATAGTGAGAGAGACCCTTCCTTACTACTAGCCAACAAAATCTTTCTTTTTCCATGTGATTGTTGCTATCCAGCTGCTTTGCCTAAGAATAGCACCCCAAACTTCTATTGAGAACTTATGTCATCGGGTATGAAACTAATTGCAAAGAGAAAGTCTTGTATTGTATCTTACGATCGGAGAAAAACTACACTTCTATGGGATATTGATGTTCGAATCCTCCTGGATCTATAGTGCAAAAGGTGTGTATTATGCATCAAGAAGCTAAGGGTAGCTTGCAATATTATTTAAGTAGGTAACCTGTTCGATGTTAGAATCAATCTCAAAACTTGAAGATCACCCTCTCTTTGACTTTGAAGAGATAGTGCTTTCTATATATGCAACTAGTTATTTCACTTGCTTCAAAATTGATCCCTCAAAATTAACTATTAGACTCAAAACTTTGCATATGCTACTTTTTCTCTCTCTTTATCTACATCACCAACCAACCTCTCTCTCTTGCTTCTAGCTTTGGGTGCTTCGCTTTTGAGAGAAAGAGCATATCTAAGATAAGGAAGGCTAGAGTTCTCTCTCTAGTGTCTTAGTATTGGATCCATTTTTTATCATGCCTTGTTGGGCGATATAAAGAAGTTTGAAATGAGCATATGAAGAACGAATGAAATCTGACTAATAAAATAAAAATATATATCTCTCCCTGGGTATCTTAACCTTCCCTACAAAAAAAGGAAAATTTTCCACTGACTATGAAAAAGAATTCATGAAACCACCATCACTTCTTCCCTTCACCACTCACTCCTATTGGGGTGAGTGGGCCTCAAATTCTTTCTACTCTAGAAGGGGGTGGTTGCATTCCAAGGGACTCAAAATCTCCACTTATTATCAAGCTTAGACATACTTCACACTGAAAAAAATTGTGATCATGGCCACACATTGAGAAAATAGTGATGATGTGGTCAACCCGGATACATGGTGGGGAAGAACCATGCTCATCGAGTGTGTGGTGTAGTGGGTGCATCGGTGTCTTCTTACTAAGATCAAGAAATGAAAAAAATAGTGATTCTCATTCTAAAAAATCCACTCCTTTTTCTCATAGAAAGCGATCAATTCTTCCGATTGAGTTTGGAAAGGTTTCCTTTCTAAATTCTAGAAGTAGAGGAGCCTATGTAGAAGAAGCTATAGAAGAGTACCATGACACCGGTTGGGGTATGAATTCAAGGATCGTGAATCTTTAAATTTGGGTTTGTCGATAATGGTGAGGAGACACCTCGTGTTCATGTTTGGCCTTGTTCTTTAGAGGTCTATGTATTACTTAAGTTAGAGCTCCTTAAGCAAGACCTAAAGTATTATCAAAGTAGAATAATCGAAGAAGATATATAGATGTATCATGTTAATCTTCTTCCCCTTCCAAATGTGTGCAACACAATGTGCCCCTTACTAGTGATGATAACGGTCACACTTGATTAGCCACCGTGACTTGAAGGTAATTGAAAAAGAATGTCAGGGCAACTATGTCATTTTCCCTTCCCGCTCTCCTGCCCCATGCTACTGCATTATAGTCTCAGCTCAAAAAAAGAGAGGTGTTTCTTTTTCAAAAGAAAAGGCAATAGTTTGATTCGAAAAGAAAAGGGCTTCAATCTCCATATATGATCCAGGTGTAGATCAAGCAGACTTCATGAATCATTTGCATTTTAGGCCCTCACGGTCAATTACATTATTCTCCTACTAGATCCCGATTGAAAAATAAAGATGAACTAACAAAACTCGCTAACCTGCTTTCAATCTAGCCACAAATAAGAACAAATGGACCCAGGCTCATCGCTTAATGCCCAACACACTAAAACACTAGCTCTCCTTCCCCGTCTTGGTTTAGCCGACTTAATGGTCCAATCTAAGCTTTGCCTGCTTTTGTACAATCTTTCTTTACTAGTGGGAACTCATATATGTACTATTTTTAATTTTTTGGTTGACTTCTATCTATGATTTTAGGTCAACTTCATACTAGTGGAAATCATCTTCACTAGTTTTTAGGTTCCATATGAATCAAAAGTTGATTCAATATATCAATCAACTTATCTAAACCTTCAAATCAAGAAAAAATCCCATGGATAATCAGTCCAATCAACCAACCAGATGGAAAGAGAAAGGGAGGGATGCATTGAGTAGCCCTTGAGAAAGGGAACTAGATAACCCGCTAGAATCTAATTTTTCCTACATGTCTTTCCAGTAGGGAAAGGATGGTGCTACTATCAGTATTTCAGTGAATGAAACATCATGAAGAAGCTAAATGCCAAATCAGGCTACATTTGCTAGCTCGACAGTTAGACCACCTTGTCTTCCCTTCTTTGAAAATATAGATGCTTTTAAGACATGGGGGAACACTCTTTTTTCCATCATCGAGTTTTTACCTAGACAAAAGAGGTCAAGTATAAAGAAAGAATTCAACAAGTTGAAGAATGCACCTTTTAGGTTCAACAGGCATAGCTTTCCTCCTTGCACTTTCTTTGTTGGATCAGTGCTTCACCAAAAGACCTGAGTTGGATTAACAAGATTAGTCAAAATTGAGCTTTCTTGAGTCATGAGCTTTCTGAGCCATCGACAAGAAGGAAAGTTGTGAGCTTTCATAGGGCTTCATCTCTTTAAGATGAAGCTACCTCGATCAGTTAGTTGTTGGTCCTAAGTCTATAAATTGATAATAATATTTGGAGTGATAGTAATTATGAATATGTATAGGATTTGCATGTGTTTATAGCTTAAGTATGTGAAGGTAATGTTTTCTTTCCACCATGCATCCAACATTTGAATCTCATCCTTTTGTTTAGTCTCTTGGCCTTGTATCGGTCCAACCATTCCCAACATACTTCTTTAGCTTCCTCATCAAAGCTATCTAACATTGTTGAACTCATTGTACCACTTTGTCTTCTATGACACTTGTCAAGGGCATCTTCACTTCGATCCTATAAATGAACATAGATCTTGAGGGCAAGGAAGAAAACTAGCTCATTTAGGACATCCATTTCTGTTGCATACTTGAGTGAGAAAAACTAGGTTGTAGCTTTGGGAATTGGTAAATGACTTTCTTCCTACAAGAAGGGCAGAACCATTGTTCATCTTTTTCTTCTTTCATGGGATGCTAATCAAAGGAATCATTCCATAGCTCAACCAACTCCTCGGGTACTTTTTGACTATGCTTCAATCAATAGAATAGAGGCACTATGAGTCCTATAGATGATGGCAGAGCAACATCTTAATCAAACTCTAACATAAGGGGATTAACTAGACTGAGAGAGTAGAAAAAGAATATTGACCCACAAACCAACAGTAGGAACTAAGAAGGAAGATATTAGCTACCCTGATTAAGAAAGACTACATAGTCCTCTGAAAGACTACGTAGAATTTGTGAAACCAAGAGTACCATAATGAGTACTAGTAATTAGACAACACCACTATGAGTGAAAATGCTACTATGTGAAATACTGCTCACTCTAGAAAACACAAAATCTCCAATGTCACACAATCTTCACAAGTAGGAACTTTCCATCAAGACATAGCACTGTAGTTAGCCCTTTAGAGATCTTTAATCTTTCTCTCAATGACCAAGAAGAACACTCATGTCAGTGTTTTCACACTGAATCGTGTCAATAATCAATAGCTTTGCACAACTAATATAATATGTAATACACCATCATACATCCCACCATTGCTATTTATAGCAAGGCATGGTGAGGTATGTATCTGCATGAGAAATTGAAAACACATGAAAGAACTATAGGGGTAGGGCCTTTTATCCCGACCTTAGGAACTAAAATTGAAATGCTAACAGTGACTTGAAAAGACTTGAATCACTTCACTCCACTGAGATTGCTCTCTTACTTATCTTACTCATAGGCCATAAGACTTAGGGTTCTATGTCTTCAAAACTCAAGCATGCATAGTAAACTAAATCCTTATTTAGGGAAATAGAGGGTAGGCATACTAAAACTCTCCTAATGCATCATATCTCTGATGCAAGAAGAGAAAGTGAGTATCCAAAGTTCCCATTGAAGTAGAAAATCTGTATTCACATCTCCGGAACTTTGAGTTATAAGACTCACACATAGAAAAAATTAGACCTCACAAGTGTCTTTGTGAAGTACATTATGTCATAGTGTTATTCACACAAAAATAGAATGTCTTACACGCATCAAATAGAAGATAGGTTTGTTGCTTTTGTTCTTTCCTAGGGAGAAAGTATGCTGGACGGGGTCACACTTACCTACTAGTGACTGAAAAGCAGGTCAAACTATTTCTTATAACTGAAATGAGAAGATAAATTGTAATATATCAAACTCGAGTCATGCCACCAAAGATTCTAGATGGAATTTATTGTTCCAACTACAATCTAAAAAGATTCCAAGATTTTCTACAACTTCATTTAGGTAGAGAGTGGGTAGCCTTATAGCTACACAAACAAAGCTTACATTTACACTTGCCTACACAACCATTATCATGTAGTGGCCTGAGGAAGGCATCTAGCACTAGAAATACTAGTGAGGTTTACTCCAATGCTAAGAGCATGTGGTAATTGCTAATATCGAGTAAGAGCCATGAGGCCCAAGACTCATGAACAATGCCATAGGACATTGTCTAACCCGCGATGCGAAGCATGGATCTTTTATCGGTCTAAGATGATCACTTCTAAGATGCCCCAAAAGTTGTTAGAACCAAAAGATCTCACTTTTAGTGAGAACCTAGAACAAACATTCTTTCGAGATAATGAATGATAAGCTAACTTCTAGTGAAAGAATCATTTTCCTCAACTCTTTTTTCTCTTCAATTGTTGTTGTCTATCTTGGTGCTACTTTAGGAGTTTGAATGTCAAATTGATTTCTTATGGTGTATCAGAACTTGCTCATTCATAGTTGCACCTTGCCTTCTTTCCTTTGGTCTAGCATATAGAAAGTTGCTCGATCTTTTTGTTAGTATGATATGGCTTATAATAGTCTAACTCTCGGTAGGTTCTCTCCTTCTTCTTCCTTGCCTACTTCCATTGATTTAAAAAAACATCATTAAGATTCTCTTTTTTGTAGTGGCATGCTTTCACATGCTTTGATTGAACATCTATGTATTTCAATGATAAGACCAACAAATATAGAAGCATTCAAATTCTAACACCTAGGTAGTCCAAATAATCTATTTGCATATAAAATTCTAATCAATATGAGATTATTTCAAAAAAAGAAGATTTTTTTTTTTTGGGTAGTCTACAAATATTGTTTTAGTCAAGAAGATGGGAGAAACCATAACTTGGGAAGAACCCTCGATAAGTTTGAGAGAATAAAACCAATACCACATAGTCATGAAGTTGAGATTGGGAAGCGGAGCAAGCCTCGCAATCTTCTAGGTCATCCTATCATGGAAGTTGATCAAAATAAAACATGTCAGCTCCAGGAATACGACATATTTTCCATTACTTTGAGATAATCTTGATCACCTTCCATTGAATATCCGATGCTACATCAACAAACACAATGATGCTTTCATCCATCATGAAGATGATTGAGAAATCAATATAGAAATGGAAAGATGTGGGTGTCATAAGAGAAAAAGTAACATCTCAATTTGTTGGCAAACATTATTTTCACCAAGAAGAATGGGTGGATTGGTTTTCATGACTTAGGAGACACGAATACACATTCCCTAAGGATGAATTTCCTTTATTGATTGCTAAAATCATGATAGAAAATAGCGGTAGATATGAACATATGTCTTTCATGGATGGTTTGTCTGGGTAAAACCAAAAAAAATGGATCCAGATGAAAAAAGGCACACATCCTTTAGAACTCCCTTTTGTACATATTATTATACAGTGATTTGATTGCTCAAAATGGTGCCACACCTACCTTACTAGAAAGGGCTATAATGCAGATATTTTGAGATCAACAACATAAAAGAAAACAACAAAGTGTTATGTGGATCACCTGTGAAAAGTAGAAAGAAAATCACCTCGCATCTAAGGGTCTTAGAGATACTTTGAAAGCAATATGAGGATGAATCCCCTTAAATGCTTTCATGGGGTAGTAACTGGAAAGTTCTTTGAGTTTTTTCTTTGAAAAAATGAAATCACATTTGACCCAGACAAAATTATAGCCATCAATTTAATGAAACCATTAACTAACCTCTAAGAACTCAAATGGCTACAAAGAAAAAAGACATCCTGAAGAAAGTTCCTCTCGAACCTATCAGGAAGGTGTCCATCATTTTCACGCCTAATGAAGAAAGGCGATATATCAAAGAGTATGGGATCAAGTCTATGGCAACACATGGAAGTGCATCAATCAATAAGTAGTTCCATAAGCTCTAGTTACAATTCATTGGCGAGTAGCACTTCAAGAAAAGTCAAGTAGCTTATGAAAGAAGATGATGATCCCCTGTTCATTCTCTGCCAACCATCCATCTCAATTGTCCTAAGGACCCTCATCAACCAATCATGCACCAGTTTTAGAAGCATTTGATTTAGATAGTTTTCCATGATGAATATCTGCCACTTGCAACCAACCTCACATACCTGACTGAGTCGACAAAGAGAACCAACTTGGTAATCGAGGACCAATATGTCTCTAAAAAAACTTCCATATATCAATTTATTGACACTGGAACCCAATGCACAATGAATGTATTCAGCCCATAATGACCTTGAGACTCCTACTCTCCGACAAGATGAGTGGTTTGCGTAGAAGATTTCCAAGCCAACTCATGAAGAAAAATAGTACAACTTGTCTCCTCAAGGCTCTCTCCTCAAAATGCCTAAAGTATAGTTGAGAACAATATCATCCCTTTCATCTAAAATGCATAGGCTACAATAACTCTTTTCAATGACTTCTATTGGAATGCTTGAGTTCAAGCTTGAATAAGTTCAAGCACAAGAGCTTACACCGGTCAAAGGTTGCCGGCCCCACAAGGTACTATTTCAATTCTCTTCGGTCTCATCACCTTATCGCTCCTATCCACAGATTTCCTTCTAAAAGATGAAAGTTTAGTTCCTTCTTCTTGTTTAATCGATCGATCTATGATGGATAAGATTTCTATATTAGATTTCAGAATCAAACTATTGGTTGTGGTGGTGCCTATTATTTTTGATTTCTTTCATGTCACTTGTATACTATTCACTACCAACATGTAAGGTAATTTTTTTCAACAACTAGTTCTACTTGCACGTGTCTCTTAACATTCTAGAATTCCTGTGGTGTGTGTGAGCATCTACCGTCATTAGTGAGTGTGTTGTTTTCTTTCTCGCTTCCTCTCTCTTTCCCATCTACCTGATATATGTCGATGTCTAGATCATCCATTCTCTCTCTCTCTCTCTTTATTTCCCTTATTCAATGATTTGTTCACTCTTTTTTCTCTAGTCTAGAGGAAAGACGGATGACCCAAATGGATTTCTTGCAGAAAAGGAAGATCAGAATATCTGTAGTTGTAATTTTTTCTTTGAGAATTTCTACTATGTGTTTGCACTTCCAATTCAAACTTGCTTAGCTTTTTTTTATGGAAAAGGTGAAAATATTTTTGAAACAAGTAAAGTGTTCTTCATTCATCCTCAATCCTCACTACTTCCCTTGAGAACAAGTATGTTGCTATGCAAGCTTCCTTGGTTAGACCATCGGTGGCTAGAAGGTTAACCATCTTAAGGTAACCTCTTTATAGCGAGAGCTTTCCACAGCTCTCTGCCAAGCCACTTGAGAGATTCATTAGAGAGAGGGAAAGATAGAACTAGCTAAGGTACATAATGAAGAAAATTTTCTTAGATCAAAACTCTAATCCTCCTAGGTCAAACCCAAAAATGTTTTTAGCCCTATCTGGAATAGGATATGGAGAATATTTACAATTCATCCCTATTTTACCACTCGAGCATCTGGTTATCCCAATAATTCATTTTTATTTAAACCTCTCACCAATAGCAGAAGAAGATAGATGGAGATAGTCCATTTTAGAGAGCCCCCCACTTTGCCATGACCAATTAGGGCACTCCGACATCGAGCAAAAAAAATCATAAAATGAGATAGTGCAGTCCCATGATTGGTAAGCTTATTAACATAAAAAGTAAATTTATATACAACTTAGGTTCATTCCAAATTGAATGGATAATGACTTCATGGTTACACAGAGAGTGGAGATTCATATGCAATAAATATATTCACTAAAATGACTTTTGTTATAACCCATTTTTTATTTCTTTCAAAATAAGCCTTCACTATGCTATGTTGGTTCCCATAAACCAAGAAAAGTATAACAAATAATTCACAAAATGAAAGAAAAACAAGTAGAAGTAGAGGCATGAATGTTGATCAGCGAAGGCTCATCAACATTTTACAAGCAAGTTTTGAGGCTTGTTGGACCTCTGGGAAAGCCACTATTAGTATTTACTTATGCTTGGCAAGCACTGCTCATTTTTCTTTTAATTTCTGGGCAAGCTCTGTGAATTTTGTTCAATTCTTGAACTAGACTTATAAGCTTTCAACAGCCCGTACAGAAAGTTGAAGTATGACTGCGAGCCATTAGTGGAGATTGAGCATACATATCACAATCAGTCAATAAAGCATTATTGAGCTAAGTTTTGAGAAAATTCATTGGGAATTTGTAACAACTAAAACCCTTGTGAGAATTCACAACTAAAGAAGATCAATGTTCACTCCAAATCAGACAAATAGCAACAACATTATTCACCCACAACCCAAACTACAACAAAAGATATGAGACTACCCCACTCCATAACAAAATGATAGAAGAACCACTGGAACTATTGGAAAGCTAGCACTACACCATCCTGACCGAAAAGAGAAGTCATCCATATCCTGTTGGGATGATTTTTTGTATATGCTAGTAGAAGAAAATAGGGGTTGCTATTGTCGATTCCATTTTGAAAAAGCATGAGAGAAGTCATGCAAGGAAACCTGCAGCATGCAAGGAAAGCATTGATTTACCCTACCATTGTATATCTATAGCTGGAGAATTACTACTTACGCTCTCTAAGAGTTAGAACCTGCAAATGACCCCACAAAACAATCCAGCTAGGGAGTTCTATGCAGACTTATGCTAGCCTCTGATAAAGTGAGAGAAAAAGCATTTGACCCAAGCCCACTCCAAAGTAAAAACTTAGGAATAGGAAAAATACCCCACATTTAGAAGCAATAAGATTTGGATGGTTATATCATCTCTTTTCACCTGATGGATCTCTCTTTTTTTCCTCATTAAGAAGAACATGGGAAGATCGCTATGCTATGACACATGTAAGAAAGAATATTTGGCAAGGCTTTGATAAGACTTAGCAATAGCTCGATGAAGGTCTGCCAACCAAACATGGAGGCAGCCAGTAATGGAATAGAGGAAGACAACTCACTTTGACAGTTGTGATTTTGCTTTTTCATGAGGAACTAGCCCGAATTACCCTATCGAAGAGAGAAAGTTCCTTGTCGAAAGCAATCCAAGCCTCTCCCAAAAAGGCAGAAGAGGAATCAGACACTATTCTTCTTATTGTTAATAGCTTATTAATGATTCAAGCATAGTAATAGGCAGGAGAAGTTGAAAGATGGGTACTACCTCTACCAAGGATAGGTAATGGCAATGAAACTTAAACTTGCTATTGCTTATCAACTTCTTATTATGAAAATAAACTTAGTAGCGAACAAATTGTTCTCTTTCTTTGTTCTGATCATGCTAACTTCTTAGTATGTAGCCATGTAGGTAGCTTATAGCCTTCTTTCCTCGCACTCATTCACTCGAAGTGACTATGCTTGGGCCTCCTTCCTTGTGTTCGGAAGACATTGATAAGAATTTTATTATTCTACCTAGATGCTTAAGGGACAAAAAAGTGTCTTTTTTTCCTTATCATTACATTCCTTATTTCATTTTAAAAAAATGGCACATTGTGAAGAAAGAGGAAAATAAAAGATATCTAATAAAGACGCTACACCCCAAAAAAATTTTTTTGATTTCCCACATCGGTGAATGAAAATAGACTTTTTACTTGATTCAATCCCTAAATTGAAATCTTTTCTAAAGAGTTCCACATTGATTGTGTAACTAGAAATATCATAAAAGAAGAAAGCACTACTTTTAGCTACTTGTACTCGTAAGTCGGCCTTATGTAATGTCTTCTTTCTACTTTTCCTAGCTACATGCATCTATTTCATTCTTTTTATTTACTCAAACTAGTAATTCAATTTAATTGGTTCGATCCTAATTCTATAATGAAATTGAAATCGCATGACATGTGGCATGAGGATTGGGTGGGTTCAATCTTCTTTCTTATCTTCTTTTGGTCTTTAGAGGCTACGGAGCTTTTGTAAGCCGCTCACCCTTATATGATATAAGCCATGACTTGCTTTGATATCCCTACCGCTATCCTATATATAGATTGTAGAAAGAAGATACAAATGAGAGAGACTGAAGATTGGTGGATAGGATCTTTGATTCCTTTCTATCTTATGCCCTTCTGGGTGATACAAAGAAAATTTCAAATAAAAAATACATTTTTACATTAGATTCACCCATAAAGTAAAGTTCTATAATGGAAAGCTTGTCACAATACCAATGCTAGGTAAGAGGGGTCTAACACCTCCTCTTCCCCAATAACCATCAGGGAAAACTCTTGGAAAGGCTAGGTACATGGCAAGTCCACTTTTATCTGAAGAGACTAGCTCATTTTGGACCCCACTAGACACCTAAGAAGTGGCACTGTTGGAGACCCCAGAAGCCCCTATAAAATGACTTCTTGAAGAGGGAGAAGATTCTGAAATGGAAATCTCAATCTAATTCCTAGGTGAATAATAAGCAAGATGAGTTAGATAAAAACCCATACTGAAAAAGCATGAGTTTCAATTCCATAATGAAAAAAAGAAATGTCTTTTTTCTTAAAGCACACCTCTTGTGTGTTGCCAAGTAGACAATGTGCTGAATGAGGAGCAAAATAAGAACTACTCAAAGCAATCTAGTTTGAAGAGATAAGGAGGGGGTTTCGCTACTAAGGAAAACATTTCATTCAGTGCGGTGTAGCCTATATAAGGAGCGAAGTGTTGTTGATGTCACAACTACTTTGTATAGATAAGTACTTTTCAAGATTGGAGAGACATAATAGCTGAGATTGTACCTTCTTTAGCCTATAAGAAATCTCTGGTTTCCTTCATCCCTTGTTGGCTCGAAAGCAAGGCAAACAAACATCTTTTATTTTCTATAGTGAACTTAGAGATGAATGAAACAATTTCTGAGGACATAAGAAAGCCAAAGTGGGATTGACTTTCCTTTGAAAAAGCGATTCATGCAGCCTTTCTGGGATGAAATCTGAGAGCAATATCTAAGGCTAACTACATAAATCGATAGCTTAGCCCCAGGAGCCAGTGAAAAGTAAAAAAATTTGACTTAGAACTTCAACTTCAAAGAAATCCAATCCATCTTTAAAATGGATTCCGCTTCTACGAGTTCGAATTCATTTTTTTTCCATTACCCATTTGTATGAAATTAGATTTGTTTGCAATGAGCGACAGAAAGGAGCATCAATGACAAAAGGTCTCCTACAAGCTACATGAAATCGGTGAGTTAGGTCATCCACTCTTTTGGGTTGGACCCAGGATCAGAAAGATCAATCACTAAGAGAGAAAATCGATTAGCATCTGGAAAGAATGCCAAAATCTTAGTACAAGAGTCCTTTGAAGTCATCCATGGAATGTCCTCTTTGCAATGGGAATTAGTGATCACAGGAGCAGGAACATGAATGTAGGGACAATATAGAAAGAAAAAGCCTACACAAGAAGAATTTTTAGATTAGTGTCATGGAGATAGAAAATGCTTGCCTATGATCAAAGTGAAAGGGCTTTCTTTGGCGATTCTGATGGCTATTCAAAGTTTTCTTGAAATTAGTTTAGCTATCTTTGATAGAGCATTCCATAACCCAAAGAACTAAATCGGATTGTAGATCGCTAATCTTTGGTTCAATGAAACCTTCAAGAACAAGAGTTTTCTTCTAAGTGAGGATCGGGCTGAGAGAAGTCTAAAGTCTCATGCTATGAATTATCAAGGAAGACAAAGAACGCATTCCTCCATCCAACTCCCAATGGTGTGAATAAAGAAGTAAAGAGGAACTTTAATTGGGTGGGGTGGTTGAACTATAACAACCATATCTCTTAATCTGTGGTTCAAGTGTTGAGGATTAGTTCTAAAATGGTATCAATGCTTTAGCTAACTCCTCTTCAATAACTGCACCTATGGTTTGATTCCTTCTCGTAGGCAACAAATTAGACTAGATCGGTAGAATGAGCATTGACAGTCTCAAAAGAAATAAATTTAAGATAATCACTTTTGCTCCTTTCCAACCCCTATTAGACTTTGATTAGCACCTCTAATTCAAAAAAGAAATTGATCTAGCTAGGGCGATAAACATAAGGCTCAATATTTCTTCTGCTTTCATCAATATATCACTATCTTGGACAAGAAGAACCTACCTACTCGAATGCTCGAATTGAGTTTTGGAAAAGCACGAAACATTGATTTACCATTACAAAGCTAATAGTTCCTATTAAGAAGTAGAGGGAATTTATTGGTTGGAGATGCTTGCTTGTGTGGATACTCTTAGTATGTTGTTGCTCCATACTTTTAGAGCTACCCACCAAAGACACTAGAAAAAGCAAGGCACACAGTGAGAGCCTTCATGAAATTTTCTATTATTATGTTAGGTCTCACACATTATTCTATTGTCAGTGGAAATTTGACACAGAATTCAGGAATGCATAAGGTTGATGCCATTTTCTAAAGAAAGGAGTGATGTGATGATGATGAGAGTTTTTTCTATCTCACACACACTGGAGCAAAAATTGCCTTTGTAGTTGGACCTGTAGGCAAGTTTATGCAATCTCCACAAGAGACCTAGATAATTAAAAGAATTTTTTGACATGTAAATGGAACAATGTCTTTTTCTTTGAAGTTTTGGAGAGAGATATCTAAACATGGATGGTAAGAATCACTAAACTTATCAACCATTGAAATCCCTTTCGACATCGATTGACTCTCTCTCAATTTGAATGCATAATTATGGAATTGGCTTACAGATCTAATTTAGAGATAGATGGCGTAGGTAGAGTGTCAATAGACTCAGATTAGTCATCTTCCTATAATCAAAGAGATTGATCATCCAGGTCCCTCCCACCTAGTCGGAGAAGTAAAGAGATGCAAAACCTCTACCAGATGGATTCAAAATAGAGACTCAATCTATGCCTTTTAATGTAGAACTTCAACTATTGCCTTTCATGGTGGTCAAATGCACAAGAATAGATTCTCCCTCTTGAAACAATCTAGTGTTGGCTTAGGCAAAATATTCCAACTCATTTATCTCGGCCCTATTACAAAGGAGGCTGATTATAGAGTCAATAGTAGGAAGGGAATGAAGCAACTTTTGTGCATAACCCGCCATTGCTAATGCTTAGAGCTTATCTCCATTTGATTCTCTACTGTCTACCAATGGAGACACCATTTGGACCTTACTTTGATAGCTTCTTGATCGCTAGCCAATGAAATCTCTAGATCCTTAGCTAGCACCTTTCCTAGCTGGTTGCCCCACATGGACTATTCTTTAAACATTGCTTTCTTATTGGATGGGAAAAGGAAGGTTATACTACCTATGGATAGTGAAACCTATGATTGAGATCTTTTTTAGTTTGGGAGCATAAAATATGAAAAAGAGTCATTTTATAATCTTAGAAAATAGGTGTGAAAATAGTCACTTTTATTCATAAAAAGCACTTAGAATTCACTTTTCCGACTAGACAAAAACCAACCCAACCAGCTTCAACTCTAGCCTGAGTCAAGGTCCCATGTTCTTCCATGCTCATAGGTTGACTTCCCTATGCATCCCGACTAAGGTATCATAAACATGTACTTCCCTTATGCATGTAGCTGTTGAATAGGTAATACAAATGGGTGGGTTGGTTATATACTCTTCCGCACCTTCCTTCTTTGAACTTTTTGTATGACTTGCCCATAACTAGAAACTATAGATCAGATCCACCAGACGAGAAACACCATTCCACACTATTGTTGAGTCATCAAACTTATCCACCTCAAGGATTCATGGAATTTCCTTATTTTCATTGTCAAATGAAATCAACCAAATCTAGGCAAATAAATAAACTCATTTCCTACTGTTAAGTGCTAAGAGAAAATAAGAAACTAACAAAATTGATTATTTTTTCATCAGCTTGGTACTTAGAGTCCTCTCACTACTAACCAGCAGACATTATCATCTAGCTAGGTCTTTCTAGTATCAACAATGAGAAAAAAAACCAAATGAAATGAACTAACTATGGCTCCTAGAAAATGTACAAGGCGTAGAGAGCCTAGACGACACATTCATCTGGGCTACAATAAGTAGCTCAAGAGGTCATTCTTATCCCGAAGATGGGTAATATGTTCTCAAACAATGTTGTTCTAACTTTCTTCTATAGGGCTTAACTGGCAAATGATCCTAGTCCATGGCAAAGAACCAGACAGCAAGTGAGCACAACTTTATTCACTACTTCTCCACCAAGCACAGAAGTTTCAAGATAATTGTAGGTCGATCGCTACCTAAGAAAACTCTGATTCGATTAGCCCCTCATCTTGAAGGAATCTACATCACCGATCATAAGGAGAGGTTCACCATGATGGGGGTAAGGTACTTTAATTCTTTCCAAAATAGAAATAAATGCATGTTCTCACTAAGATTTGGATTGAGGGCTATTTGCCCTACTTAATTTACTCACAATGATAAAGGCCTTTTTTTGCAATCCTTTCTCATTTCATTTCATATTTAGAATTTTAGCTATGCCCCGATGCTCTCTTAACAATTAGCCTAAGTATCCTTGCTAACTTTGCCTACTAAAAGAAAAAAGTGGTGAGGCTAGGCTAACTGCCACTCAACTATAATCAGTAGTGGTCTTTCATTTTTCTTTTTTTGAAATTGAAATGAAAATTCTCATATTTTCTTATTCATGAAGTTGGCAAACGGTCAGGTCTTTAGTACCATTTACAAAGAAGAACAACAGGTGAACTCACATTTTTTTTTCATCATCATCATCATATATATATATGCATATAGGCTAGCTTGGCAAGCTACCTTTCCTATTGATCTGAGGTGCAAAGAGAAAAAGAAATCTCTTTTTTATGACTTTCATTTCCCAATCCTGCCTCCCCAAAAAATGTGAGTTCACCTGCGACACAAACTTATTTTTGACCCATTGGTCCTTCTATCATAGGTGACCGAATGGATGCCCCTAATTACTAGACCGACCTGCTATAATAATTTCATAGACACCTAGCAAATATATGAAAAAAAAATAAAGTAGCCTTATGTTTGGATTTGACAATACCATACCATAATCAATTGGAACAATGTCCCGAGCGACTAGACTTAACATAAATGTAGCAACTAGAGCCATTTTAAAATGGGAAAATTAGCACTACTTGGTGAAATAGGTTCTTTTAGAATGAATTTCAAACCATCTACTACAAGTTGTAACAATCCAAATGAACCTACTACATCAGGACCCTTTTGACATTGCACAAAAGCCATTACTTTACATTCAATTAACACTAAAAAGGCTACTCCTAGTAAAAGTGGTAGAATTATTCCAAGTATTTTTGCTGGAACAATAATGTATGTTTTCTAGTTTCTATTCACTCATGATTAGGACTGACTTGGTTGACCCGATCATTTTCTTTCACTTATGATCCGCCTCAATCCTAATCATGATATTGACCTCCTGCTCAAAATACTAAGGATCCCAAGAAGTTTTGAAGATTGTGCATTAATGAATCTAGTTACGTTACTTCGAATGGAATTGGAGCCTACCCCTCGCATTTCATCTAGCCATTGTGATGTAACACACCAACAATACTTTGAACCTTTTTCAAAGCTCTGTTGTGCCCTTATTCCAAGGTGATTATTTTGTGTAGTTTGATCCATTTCCTGATCTGATCATGTACTTATAGAAGTGGGTTTGATGGTAAATCATTTATAGTCCTTTTCGACAGGGCCTAGATAGGGAGGTTAAGGAAGTAGCACTTGTCAGCATTCACTAGTGGAACAGTAGCAAGAGCATCATAGTTGACATGGTCAGAACTATAATCTCCATATCCATCTCTACTCTTTCTATAATTTACTCCTTTCCACTCTCAACTCCGCTTCTCTCTCCGATGTCGGTCAATGAATTCCAAGACTAAACCCATGGATTCCTTTGGTGAAAAAAGAGCTTATATGAGCATGATAGTGTTACTGGTCTTACTTGTACATCTCATCTTCTGCCAAAAAAAGGTAGCGTTAACGCACACTTGCTAATACATCGCCTCTATACATATTTTAATCAATTGACCAAATTGACTTCACTTTACATACACATCTTTTTGATGTACAAGCTCTCCTTCTATGCACATCGATCGATGTAGGAATTTGCATGGTTACTTCACTACGTGCCTTAGATTGACTTATCTATATATGTATATATTCTATATATAGATAAGTACTATTCAAGATTCAGATCATAAAGGATCCTTTATCTAAGAATAGAGTACTAGAATTATCAACCCCTTCCCCTTTAGAATCCTTTTGGTCTTATTTCATTCGCTTCTAAGATACTTGAATAATTAGGTTAGTAAGAGCTAGCTTAAGCTTAATTAATGAAAGAATGGAATGGTTTTCACTAGCCTTGAAATCATCAACAAATCTAGTCCCTGATCCAAGAGTCTCTTCTACACCCAAGCAAACCAAGTAAGGCTTTCTCTCACATTTCATTCATTAGAAAACTCTAGTTCATAATCCATGGAAGGCTTTGGTCTTATCTGATCGATTCCTATACCATACGCATCTATGCTCATATAGAGCAAAAATTTGTCTATCTTATCGAACTAAAGTGAAAGGGCATATGCCAGTTACAAGTCTAATTCCATATTCACCCCACAGATAAGTTTGAACCCCAAAGAAAAGGAGTAGGTTCGGACCCATCTAGCTCAGCTTGTTATGGTGAGACAAGACAAGCAAAGGTCATCTTTAGGACTGGCTTTGACTAAAGCCTTAGCTAAACTAGAAAAAGCTCTCTATGTGAAATAGCACAGTGTTTCAGGTAAACATGCATGCAAACTCTTTTCTTTCCTAACAACAAAAGTTGAAACTAACATTAGAAATGAGACAGATGAATAAAGAGAAAAAACTACCTGCCATCAAGGGAATTGAAACCTAACCATTTGTTAAATCGGTCAATAGGCTTCCCAGTCTTCTTTCATGCCACTCTTTCCGAGTTTTATTTGTTTGTTGAAATGAAGCTTATTATTCTATTAATGAAAAAATAAGTTCTGCTTTAAGTCATGTGGGCCATAAAAGTAGGCAACCAAGAGAGGTATGGAAGTGCTTCTAGTCAAGATAGCAAGCTCACCTTCACTAGAAGACATTCCCCTTGGCCTGTTGGAAGGGAATAGGGATACAAATTTGGATGCCTCACTAGATTCAGATCCTTGATTACAATACAAAGAGATCAAATACACTTCTTCTATTCAATATTTTTTATATGGAATTGGACACAAACCATGTCCTTTTATGTCGTTTGGGAGGGCTATTAGAAAGTTTGAATTGCGTAAGCCTAAAACCACTTCTATTACCATATATGGTTTTACAAGTTTTTTATCATGCTATTTGGGCTTACAAATGACTCAGCTATGTTCTATAATTTGATGAGTGAGATCTTTTCTAATTTCATAGAACTATATTGATTCCTTTCTTATTTTGATGACATTGTTGTCCATAGTCCTTAGAGGATCACTTTTCCCACCCTAGGAAAGTATGAAAAAGATAATGCAATAAAAAAGAAAGTACTTTTGCCTAGGTGAGGCAATGGTTTGCTTTTAGGAGAATCTAATTCTATAATTAAATTCAACTAGATGAATGCTGCTTTGTGATAATGATTTTTCGAGTACTAGACTTAGGATTACATAAGCCACTACGATAGAGGCAGCTTTCATTATATTACTAGAAGTGAAATTTAGGGATATTCTATTTAGAAGAGTCTTCTCTTACCTGATTCTTGATTGGTTCCCAATAGTCACAAGGGTTGTTGACATGATGCTCGCTACAAACCTTATTTAGAAAGGCTAAATCTATTCATCACGTTCCTATTCAAAGCCAGCTTGTCCACCGGGCAACAGTCTGGCCTTATTCTTTGCTCTTCAATCGAAGATGCCTAACTCATGTCCATAGAACGATCTCCACTAAGTGAATAACTACCCTCTTTCCTAAGTCTGTAGCTTAAGTTTACCTTAGTTGTAGGAAACTTTACTTAGCTAGCCCTACCTTTAGAAAGAAATTAAGTGACACACTTTTTATCTCTTTGCTTTTTCCATTATTTTTTTTAGAAGTCTTTGTTTTCTTATTATCTTACTCCCATTTTTTCACTCAACACCAGCATATGGCTTTCCTTACTTGTCTGGAAGTACAATAAGGTTGTTAGGACTAAGGTGTTTGAAAGATGAAAAGACTTCTTATTAGTTCTCTTACACAACTCGAGGTTACAAATTATGCTTACTTAGCCATTGACTCAAACCATAAGAAGGTAGAGAGGTGTCGGTCTATGCTTGGTTTGTTGAATACACACTTTCTTGGACAATTAGATTTCCCATCCACCTTGAAAGACAAATGAAAGATCGAAGGAAGATGGTAACCTACCGTTATACAAAACCCTTACTAGTTGGATTAGTTAGTGGTGGATCCCCCATCATCGCTCAGGATCAGAGACTCATATTTTAGTATGGTTTTGAAATACACACAAAGGAAGGGTGTATGAGTGATATCACAAACACATTGACTTACAAAAAGATCAATGACATTTACCTATTCAAAAGGAGAAACAAGTTGACTTTCATATTCTTCTATTTTCATGAGAATTTGATTCCAAAGTTCATGTTGTATGTACGGTCTACTATTATGGTGCAATGATCGCTGTGATGTAGCTCTCCTCCATATTAAACCAAGGAAACCCCTAATTTGTAAATTAGATATGCATGATATATGCTTTACAACATCTGAATCTCAAGAAATTTTTTTGATGTTGTATTGATGGAAACCAGCTATTGCTAATATATTCAAAATAATAGCCTTGCACATGCACTACTTGGTCAAATCCTCTCCATCTTTTAGACTATATTTAGGATTAGAGAATCGACATTGTTCAACCACGCGTGGATCTCCTTTGTTCCAACCAAGCTAAACTACAACCAATGAGAGAGAGCACTAGTAGAGAGAGAGAGAGAGAGCTACTCAGCAGAGGGAGTCTATCAATTGCTTGAAAGAAAAGAGAGCACTTCCAGCAACTTCTTGCACAAAAGGTGATAACAAATCCATATGCATAACAAACTTTCTACACATAGAAAGAAAAGGAGTAAGCAAGCATATCTACATGAATATAATCTTATTTGTTATTTTCCTCGACATAGTGAGAAGTTCTTATTAGATACCTTCAAACGTTGCTATGAAAAAATAAAATGAAGTTTAGTAGGAGGTGCTCCTATGCTTTTTCTTTTCCTAAGTGACCTGGTTGTTGATCCCTAACACAATATCAATTACCTGGTCTCTTTCTCCTAAATCAAATTTCTCAAATGATAACTCAAACTATGGGATGTATGGACAAATAAGGAAAGTATAGCGAACTATTCAGTGACATATGAGTTTATTGTGTAATGAGCCACTCTTTGGATTTGCCCTATCCACTAAAAGTGAGAAAGGTAAGAAGTAAGAAAGAGAAATACAAATCTTAATGAGAAGCTAGACTCATTCTATAGTAGTCACTCTCATGTCATGGGGAATAGACACTGCCTCGTGTAAAGAGGGACCACCTTGCTTCACTATTTTAATTTTTCTAACCTCTAAAAGAGGATAATTTTCTTATGTCCATGGGAGACCAAAAAAAGGAAATGAATCAGGTCAATCCGCATAGATCTATCTCAGATATTCCCATTTGAAGAAAATATTCTTTGAGTATATCCCTTTTATGATTGAACGAATCCTCATTCATCTCGCCCCTATTATTCAAAGAAAAGTATATGGGTTTGATTTATTCTCATCACATATGAATCCCCTATAGATCTTTATCATCCTTGTGACTCACTACTATGGATCTCCATCATTCTAACAAATGAAAGAAAGAACAAAAAAATGGCATAGAGACACTCTCTTTGACTATTAAGAAAATAAGATTAATGTTGAGTGAAATGGGATTCTTTTAGAGAAATTCTTCTTTCTTGTCTTCCATGAGAGACTTGCATGGGGAATGACCCCAATTCTATGAAAATTTCTTTTGGTCTCATGATGCTAGCTCAATTTTCACAGTCTAAGAGAATGATAGGTATTTTCACAACATGATTTGAGAACTTTAAATTATCTCCATAACACTCTTTTAATTATCTCAAGTTTGTCTTTAACTTCCCTAGTTTTGACATGGGTTCAAAACTCCTAGTTCTAAAAGAAAAAAAAAGTATGAGTGAATTCATCTATCATCAAGCCACCGCATGTGTCTTTCATATCTAAGTTAAGCTGACATGAGAATATGAATTGGAATCTTAGTAGGTGGGCTACTAAGCACTAGTAATCGCTTAAATAAAGGATCTATGGAAGAACATTCAAGCATATTTCATCATTCCCTTCGCCAATTTCCTCATAATATGTCCCTCTATAGATTCTTCTTCTTGAGGCCCTAAAGTTCAACATCCAAATGATCATGTAAAGCTGAGCATCCAATCAACATTTGAATCTCAATCATAAGTTGGATATATCATATACTATAAATTGCAATTCGTGTACCAAGTGAGCCTAGGAATGGTTATCTTATGGAATGGAATGTTGATCCAATAAAGTAGTGCCCCCTATACTGTGAGGTTGAGCCCGTTATCTCTTACTATGCCTCAGACATATTGATGAAAATAAAATGAAAAAGGGTTTAGTAACATTTTAGTCTTTTGTATGCCCTATGCCCTATGCCCTGCTAGATGATCTATCCCTATAAGGAAGATTTTTCATCATCTTCTCATCTATGTCTACTAGTCTAATGAAGGCTAGAATTTGTCTCCTTCTTTTCTTTAAGTCTGTAGCTTCCTTTCCTTAATGCACTGAGAGTTGAGTAAGGTCCTTACTCACAGCTTATTGTTTGAGAGAAAGTATCTAAATGTCTGGTTTAGGTAAGTATGAAATCCTATTTCATGACATCTCTTAAGCCTTTCAATGATCATTTAGCTATCCAAATCAAGGATAAATTGTATGTTTGTATGAACATAAATCTAGTTAGTGTGTCCTAAGATAGTTTATATTTTAAAATAGAAAGAAGTTCATATTTGGTTCTTTTGAGCTATCCTAAATAATACTCTTTTGTGTCATCCCAACATTGCCAAAGTAACGAAGATTTGGAAATGTAGTCAAGTAAATGATTGAGCCATCAATGGGCAGTCATTGATCAGTGTATTCATAAGGACCAAAAGGAGAAGGAGCAGAAGGAGAGGTGACAGATGTCAAAAAGATAGCTTATCTTATTATATGCCTAGATTGAAGATTCAGAAGAGCATTTCTAAGATTTTAATTCCGTGCATTTATGAAAAAAAACTTTATATTTCTTAGTTTTTCTTCTTTATTGAGAAGAATTTTCTGTTTTCCTTCCTTATATTTTCTTTCTATTTTATTGGAATCCCATTTTAAATGTCCCAAAAAAATCCTTTCCTTAGTTTGGGCATGGGTGGTATTTCAGAGGTTCTTTTTAGATCCCTAATTTTTCTTGGGGATCAAGAGCTTTGGACGATGGTGCTATCATACTTCGACGATGATAATAAGACTTTGGGCTCAAGGCTTCCTTTGCCACCAAGCGACTCATCGACCCTTACCCTCAATCAAAAACATCAGTGAGGGTTCCTAGATTGGATTTGACCCAACATTCACATAATGGATGTCAACTCCCCAAAAAATGTCATGTTCAATGAATTCCAACCCTTTTTTTCATCTCCATTTTCACGTGACAAGAAAAAATTTCAGCATAAATCTAACTCGGAAGGGAGGCTAGACTAATTGGCTGAGGCCATCCAACTATTCTGCATCCATCTAGCAATGCAGTGAGTGAAACACCCTAAATATAGTCAAGGTGAAGCTCCATTGTATACATGAGGATCCTGTTCTATCAAGCCTTCCAGCTTATCCTAATAACAACTAGTCAAATTAGAAGGACTAAGCTAAGCCTTAACACCTTGCCATTTTGAGCTAGCATATGATTTGGAAGGGGCTCAAACTGTTGATCTTGAAGGATTCTATCTCCATAGTGTATCTTGTTATCGTCTTTTTGATGAACCAGACTTGCAACTGTGTACCACCTTTCTACCATCTTGTTTGGTATTTTTGAAAGCTTAGGGACAAAGAAGGCTAATGACTCGCAGAGTCAGTGTTAGAAAAATAAAGTATAGACTTTGCTTAAATTGACTAAGGCTAGTTAGTGAGAGTTGCTCCATTAGTTGGATTTACCGTAGGTCAATGCCAAACAAATTTATGTGAAGAAAATGGTTCTACCAGACAAAACACAAAGAGATGCACACAACAAAAAGAGGTGCTAGTGACTGTTTTGACACAAAGAGTCTGCCTGGCTTATCAAAAGTCTCTCTCTGCTTATGGTCTTTTAGTGACTTATGATAAAGGACTACTCATCCGAGTGGCAATCGCACTCCACTTTAACAATGATTTATCATTGCAAAGGGTGGTGAGACATTCTCGATCCAAACTTTACAATGAAAGAGTCAATGTTATCCTCGATGATAAAGGGAGAGGTGGTGAAACCCAATAACCGGAGTAAGGTACCAAAGGGGGTGAGATGGCAACATTAATCTCACTTACTAAAGTCATGTACTATTATGCATACAAAAAGATGGC
The DNA here is from genome assembly GCA_021442155.1 of Cymbidium sinense. NCBI lineage: Eukaryota > Viridiplantae > Streptophyta > Magnoliopsida > Asparagales > Orchidaceae > Cymbidium > Cymbidium sinense. Next base: position 49,929 of record JAKCPB010001296.1, read on the forward strand.
ATGTGATATGGATCATCCACTTTACTGGGACCATCTTCAATCTACTAATGCTACTCCACCCATTGCTTAACCTTCATGTATACATAGTAGTACTCATCAAAGTGAGCGAGACTACCATCTCATCTTAAGAAAGTGACATGTCCCTTATTCTTCCACTAAGATACAAGTGCATTAAATACATGGATTTGCTTGATGAGGATACCATGATACCTTCTAGTTAGGTCACAAGAATTTCATGGTTTGACCCATTTCCATTACATGTTACCAAACTTAGAGGCATAGGTTTTCTATGTGATGTAGTGTGTTACCATATTTACCTATATAGGTTCCTAGCTAACTCCATAAACCTTCACATGATAGAATCAACTATCAAAAGGCCTTCTAGATCTTAGGGATGTCAACACTGGAGGATGTAACATATATCAATTGATATCTTTGAAAGCATATTGACAACCTAGAGAAATCAAACATTTTTTTAGCTAAAGAAAAAAATGGTTTACATATACCAGAGATATTAGAAATAAATCTACTAAAAAAACCTAAGTTTTCTTGGTAGAGATCTTAATTGAGTTAGACTTTTGGGAGGTTCCTTTCCAACTTGGATTTTTTGGGATCTATTTTAAACTCGACAGTGGATAATGAATTCCAATAATTGACCAGATCAAACTCTGAATGCACACTTCAATGGATTCATTTTAAAAATTTGTTGAAAGATAGTTCAAAGATCAGCTACATGATCATTGATAACTTGACTTTTCATAATGATATCATTAATGTAGCATTCTAGTTTATGATGCGAACTTGTCAAAGATTTTAGTCATCGATGCTGGTATGTCATGCTAGTATTTTTCAATCCAAAAGGCATGACTTTCTTAAAATAGATGCTTATTAGGTTCTAAAAGCTCGACATTCATCTTCAGGGCCATCTTGATGATTATATCCATATAAGCCATCCATGAGAATATTGCTACATCAATTTGGGGGAATTCATCCTTAAGACAAGCTTTGTTCAAATCAAATCAACAAATTTAATTTTCTTTTTCTTTCAAACAAGGATGAGACTATCTTGGGAGGATATTTTTTCTAAGTAACTTGACTTCAATGAATTCATCGATAGTGGAGTGCCTTTCTAATTGGGCACATTGACAAATTCATCTAATAAGGTTCACACTCGAATGTCATTTTGGTGCGTCATACTAGTACAATATAGAATAGCATAGAAGTTACTTTACATCTCCTTATAGGGTGCATGTAGATCATTTTCAATGGAGATATAGCATATATGTTGATATATGAAAGTTCTCGATGAAAATGCATCGAAACAAGAGTAAGATTAAAAACTTCTTCTGACAACTGATGTGTAGCAATGCGTGGTTCTTGAAATTTGGGCAACAAAAGATAAGAAGCATTTCATCATCTAAATCTCCCTTAGATTGTAAGGTCTCTATTGAGAAGACATGCTTATTTTTCACTTGTTGGACTTTCCTATCTGAATCATCAGAAGAGCTATTATTTAATACAATTTATCCATAATGTCTTCTGACTTGTGGGATGGCAGTCCTTGGCCTTGTCTTTAGGAAACCTTCTTTTTTATTATTTTGAAGATAAGAAAATGGAAGGTCGAGGGACCTGCTTATAATAAAAACAAGTAGGAAGAGCCATCAAATGGACTGGTTTGGTTGGGAAGAAAGTACTCAATATCATCATATACACTAATGTCTCAAATATACTCCTCCACGAGTATATTTGAGACATTGGTGCAAAGTATATGGCACCATCTTGTACTCATGAAGCCATGATCATCCTAATAAAGCTCAAAAAGAGGTATTTGCATCAATCAAATGGACTTTGATTTTCAAATCACCTAATTTCAATGGAAGGGTAAGATAACCAAAATTTTTCTGTCCTTTTTCATTAAAGCCATGATGCATCAATCTGTATGAACATAATTTCTTTGTATTCAATGATAAAATTTTGAAAGTATGAACTATTATGACATTTATTGAAGATCCAACGTATACTAGGATTCTATTAAGAGTATTACCATAGTCACATACAAAGATATATTATAATCTGTAGTTTTTCATAAAAGATCATCATCTATAAAGGTAATGGTAAAGAGGTCCTTGATGGGAAGACACTATTTTTGTTAGAATAGGCTAGCTTAGTAGCAAGGACATGAGAAACTATTGTGCCGTAGAAAGCAAGTGTTATGATTTTTTTCACTATCTTCATTCTGTGTGAATATGACACTAATCTCTTTGTTATGCACCTCTCCTTTGAGTCTAGAGATTTGATAATTCGAAACTATAAAAATTGAAGTAGAGAAATACATTTTATATAAAAATATCATGGGTGGATAAAAAGTTTCAGATGGAATGTGACTTCACTAAGAAAAATCATGTTAATGCCTTTTTTCCTAGGGTGGATGAAAAGTTTTAAATGTATTCCAAACTTTTGGTTTAGAATCTCACTTCTTTCTCGACTCTCGCCATGCTTAGTTGTGATCCGCTCTGGTCAAGCTGTTTCGAATGAACATTACCAATTAGCTTTTGGAGTTCAGGTTCTCACTTTGAGTACAACTAGGAATTCTTCTTAGAAATCCCCTTCTCATTATCTTATATTGCTTCCCTAATGTGATGCTTGTCCCTTTTCTGATCTCTTTCTCATTTCTTCCCTCAAAGCCGCAAAGATGCCTATGGAGTTTTCCAAGAAGAGGAGGTATATACCGGCTCGACTGAAAGGAGAGAGTAGAAAATGAGTTCTAGAACTAAGAGATTGGGCTATCAGCAAGTATAAGTTGGTATCAACAAAGAAGGAAAGTCTTTCCCTAATCCATAATTTTTAGGTGAAAGAAAGATAGATGATTGAGAGTCACAGGATTTGAAAGTGCCTCAACAGCTTCTTCAAAAGTGATGATAGATACAGAGCAGTTACCACTTGTAAGCTCATTCACCAACTAGGCTAGGCCTTGAGTTTGCTTTCACGAGTGCATGAGTAGAAGCGGATCCAGAGTTGTCCCTTGATCTAAGATATTAGCGAGATTAGCTACACACCACCCAACTTACCATTGAAAGTGTGATAGTCCTTCAAGCAAGGGACTTAGCAAAAGCCATTGAGACTATATCCATCACTAACAAAGGCAGAATGTCAGTAGGAGAACTCTAGGTTAAGTAATCGTGTAGTGGTAGAATGTCTACATAGCTCGGTTCCTTCTAATACTAAGTTATTCCTTCCCTTAGTGCATGCTTTTCAATCTTATTAGGCAAACAGACAACCTGTTGCAAGGAAGGAAAGAGGGGGAGACAAAGGAGAAAATCTCAATGCAAAATCTTTAGCTCTTGCTTCTCTTCCACCTACCTGGATCATTTGTCCTCACCTTCCATCTTCTCCCTTATTCATAAGATGTTTCTATTTTAAAATTGATTGGTTATGGTTGGAGAATCATTCTTTTTCTTCTTTTTTTGGCCTACAATGTCTGAATCAGGAGAAAAAAGATGAGAAGATAGAAAGTGCAGCTAGCTCACTCCCCAGACTCAATAGAGGAAGTCTCTCCTTTGGGTCCCCTTCCTGCAAGATTCTAAAGTAGATCTTATTCAATATTGTCAGGGGAAAGATGCTAACTTAATGCTATTCCTAGTGCCATCTCTTATCTTCTTAAGATAGTAGCCTTCAAGAAGTCCTCACAGCTGATTCACTTATGCCATCTCCTTCCCCTGCAATTGGATATTTCTTTGATTACTAGTGCTTGATTTAGCACTATCGTCACTTCTGACCTCTCTGCTATCACCCCATTGGATAGCCTTTTGATTTTAAAGCAAATTCTCAAGTGGCACCTTCTCTTTTTGTGGCATTTGTCCTTTCATTCATCTCATGTACCTATCTTGATTTTTCAACTAGATAAATAGTCGATAAAAAAACTCTTCCTTGGTATGAGGGGAATTAGGGATTGAAAGTATCTAGGTACCAAAGGCCAATGAAAGCCTTCCCAAAGGAGTTTGGTTCAGCTGCCTACATGGCTACTTATTATAGCTCCCAAATATAAGGAATAGCCTTTACTGCCAACCAACCTTTCCTCTTTCTTTGACTATGCTTATGTGTTTGTGTGTCTTATTCTTTGGGAGATATTCTAATTCTAGAATATAGAAATAAAAGTGAACTTTTTCTTCTATTTAAAGTATAGTGGATCAAGAAAGATCTTCCCATAGTGCCTTAGGCTAGTCCTAGAAGCTAAGATCAACTACTTCAGAGAGCCTGACCCAGCCAAGTCGGAAGCTAAGGCCACCTTTCCATCCTTGTCGGTGATATCGGCTTGGGTGGCTGGGGTAGAATAGTTATGTTGACCATTGCCTTTTGCTATGCCTAAGATGCTATCCTTTGTTTGGGCGATTTGTTTTCAGATAGTATGGTCTCTGTTCTGATAGTCAATTTCATTAGTGAAGTTAGCCTATTTGAGAAAATCACGTTCTCTCTCCTTCAAACTTATCAATTTTGATTAAGGCCATGGAAAGTTGTCCAATCGCTTCAATCACTCCTATGTCAATTTTGCTTAGATCTTGCTACCTTTCCCTCTCCTACACCTGGGCTCTATTTACTATGCTTTGATTTACCAATGATGATTTAGCCAAGTGCTTTGGTGCCACTTCTAAAGCTAGCAACCTAACCTCTCCCTTGAAGACCATGTATTGCTTGTCTTTATTGGCGTACACTTGACAAAAAAAGTGAAGAGTGCTACGAGATGTTGGGGAAGGAAAGGAACTGATTTACCATTTCCAAAGTCCAATGATGGAGGAAGTGTAGCATGCATCTATTACTTCTCGTACCACTTGATATAGAAAAAAAGGAAGGGTTGATGTGATCAATTTGAGTCATATTTCTGTGCTATCAAGAAGATGGAATTTTGGGACGAGAAAGCTCTAAAGTAGATACATGATTAGCCCTACCCTATTAGAGAAGGGAACCGCTTACCGCTTATCCTTTAACTATAATACCTCCTTGAAAAAGAATATACATATTGTGTGACACCTTATAGTAACTCATTATTTGTAATGATAGATTATTTTTTCTGGGTAATAATAGGTTTCGTTCTAGTGCCTGAAAAGAATATTTCAAAGATTTTGTATGTTCTCTGTTGCTTGTGCATATAAGACCTATGTTATAGAGTATATAACTTTGATCATAAGGATCAATTTCTGGTCCCATAGCTTTCTAATAATTCTATAAAGCTTTTGTTCCTTTGGATTGAGCTTACATCCATTACATCCATTTATCATTTATTCTAGTCAAAGACTCTCCTAATCACGTGAGATTTTCATCTTCCATCCTTATGTGCATAATGAAAAGTAGAATCTATATATAGAATAGTAAGCTTTAAGCCTTTGATCTCTTTTGATTTGAGGGAGTAGGCGTTCTTTATAACTGGATGTTGAATTACCAAAAAGATGATTGGAAGAACTACTAGTTTTTTTGGTACTTGGAAATCAAATTTGAAAGAAATGCCTTTCACTTCACTCATTCATCTATCATTGCTCTGATATCAATTGCATCGAAATTTTAGCTTAGAAGAGATCCTCTTGCAATCTTAATGTCTCCTTTCTAAGGACTCAAGTAGGAAGTGCCTAGTCCTTTGTGCTTGGACCCAACAAGCATGAAAGGTAGGGGCTAGTCTAGGTATGAATCCTTTCATAGAGAAAGTCCTTTTGTAAGTATAAGGTACCCATCTAAGGGATGCAATGAGTCTATATGCAAAGCATCTTATAAGAGTCCTCTTCTATAATAGGAACTCCTTGAAGCTCCTATCCTATAAGCAGAAGAAAATGAAGATCTAGAGTGAGCCTTCCTCTTTAGTAGCCCTTCCGACAATAGATTCAATTGCAGTAGTTATTCTAATAGTGGAAATTGCCCATGTTCTGCCCTACTATCTTCATTATGACCCAAGGCTCACTCGCTGCCCTAAGCGAAGTCTAGGAAGACTCCTTTTTAGAGTTGCTTATAGCCAAGCTAAGACGAAAATAAATCATTCAAGTGAGTCAAGGTGCATAGAAAAGATAGAGAATGAAGTAAATGGAAGAGAATCAAGAGAGAAGATGAGCTTAACTTTAGCTGATCATAGCATAGTGTATTCATGTGTAAGATACGAGGCAAAAGAAGCACATGGGGACAGAGATAGCAATAGTGGCAAAGAGAGTTTTCTACCATTGCTTTCTTCCTTCTAGTGAACTTTGGATAGTCTAAGTGCAAAAGAGCGTTATCGATGAAAGCTAGAACCCTAAATAGAGAGCAAGTTGCACTAGTGAGGGCAAAAGGGATCCTGCAATAAGTAGGAAAAATGCTATTTTTCTCAATTTTATGTACCTATTTAGGTAATCGACCAAACTCATAAGCTCTTGAATCTTTCTTTCTTGAGAACTGGCATTGCCCAAAGTAGAATCAGAATAGGGGATCTTTTCTTATCCCAGGCTAAGCAAACTAGAAGACTCAGTAGTAATGAATTTATGGATTCCAAAGCAAGAAGCATGGAATGAAGAAGATTCTACTTTTCTTTTATCCTAGTAAGAAGCGATTAGCTCTTAGTTGCAGCTCCATCAGCTATCTAACTTTCTATCTTCTTTCAAATCTCTTGCTTTGTCCTTACTCCTCGTGATATCTATAGCGGAGAAGACTTTCATACTAAAATCGATTCATGGGGCTTTTAGAAATAATAGAGTAGAAGAGGTGAGATTATCAAGGAGCAAAGAGACCCCTCGAGGATCTATATAGAAAGTAGCCTTAATGACCATACCATATGCTATTGCCACCTACGAGCTTATTTTAAGCTTGTTTATGAAAGCTATTCACTTGCATATGCCTGTACCCCCAACAATTTCAAATTAGACTCCCACTTATCTTCAAGTATGAAGTGATTTATACATAAGAAGGACTACAATTGAATTAATTTGAACTAGACCTTTTTATTCAACACTGGATGGGCTAACTAATCAAGTTGAATAGACAAAATAAACTACCATGACTCTAGCTAACTGCATCAGATTCTATGGAGACTAGCTGAAATTGCAGCTTTGCTCCTAATTTACCTTGCTTAGCTCCTTTGCTTCCTTTTGGACTGTCTTAGTTGCAACTGTTGGACAACTATTTGGATTCTCTCTTAGAAAAATGAATTCTTCCTTTATTAAAGCTGCTAGATAGTAAGATGAACTTGCAAAGAGAAGAAGATAACAACCAATTTTTGAACAATTCAAAGAGATAAGACCACCTTCATAGACAACCTATTCTTTTAGATAGAGTAGCATATATGAGAAGACCAAGGATTTTACTGGATACACTTGATTGAGAGATAGATTAGGCTACTTTCTATATAGGATCCACCTTCATTCCATAGGACCATAGGTGCAAGAAGTAGACCATTCTACTCTAGCTTCTCCCACATTGAATCTCAAATATATCTTTGCAAATAGACTGGAAATTAATCCTTTTACCACTAATATAGATTCCCTAACTGATTGCTATCCTAACTCTTTGAATATCTACTCCATCTCTAGCTTCCTCAACAAAGCTACCAATTGGACATAATGAAGATAAGTAACTAGCTTGCCTAGAAAGAATGGATTGCTTTGGAGACCTAATGGTAGACTAATAACTGTGAGAGAGGGTGAACTGGGTTGGCACACTAGGAATCAAAAGCTTAGCATGTTAAGATAGGAGTGGGAATAAAATTATTCCATCTTCGCTCTTCGATAAACATAGATCTCACTCATTTTTGTTTATACTCTCTCCTCACACAACTAATTCTGGTCCATTTACTTCTTCTTCTACAGATTCATGTGCTATATTCTAAAAATAGGGAAGTATGACTCTATCCATTATTTTCACTATCTAAGTGAATTCTTTATGCCTTAGAATTAGAAAAGGTGGGAAAGATTTGACAAGATTTGCTTATGAAGAAGGGCAATCAATCAAGAGCCATGCACACCATAAGCATAGGACACCAGCCTATGCTTAAGTGCCAAAAGCTAGAATAGTTGCCTTCCTATTGAATACTAATTAGAGTGAAAGGAAAGGTTGCATAGAAAAAAAATAAAGATAAATCATAGAAGCCCAAGAATTTCTATAGTTGACTCTTTGACACCAAAAGTAATTGTGAAAGGAAGAGAGAGATGGACGTCTTGCAGGGTCATTCTCATTCTTGAGAGTGTAAGGACTTTGCCTAGATTTTCATGGAAGGTTGGAACTCTCCTAGTATGAATATAGAATGACTTTTTCATAGAAATTGAGTGGAAGAAAGTCTTGAAAAGAAGTTATGGGTTGGTTTCATGAGAGCACTTTTCCCTTCATAATAGGAATTCTTTTTTTAGAGAAATCTCTTTTCATTATCTTAGTCTTCTATTCTACTTTCCTTGCTTTTCTCTATTTTCTCTTATCTATGAATTTCATAATTGCTTCGCGGCTTCTCACATTCTATACTTGCTTTAATTTTTCTTAAAAATAGGGCTTTTGTTAGAAAGATTGAAAAAAGTATTCTGTCTAATCGAATACCTTTTATGCATAAAGGAAGTCTTTCTCTTCCATGACCTGCTTTATAAATGGCCATCTTCTTTTAACCAGATGTTTGGACAAGATTTGTGAAACTGTATTGAAAAGTCTGAGTTGATTCACTAACTAAGGACTAAGGTTTTTAGGGAATAAAGGGTTTTTGAAACTACTTAGAGATACATTCAAGGGCTTAGTTGAGTGTGAGGTCCAACATTATCTCCATCAGCACCTAGGATTAAGACTTTGGACCAACTAGCGATTCTCAAAACATGGTCTTTTTCTGACCAGTTAATGGGCTGATACCATGCCTGTTTACAATGAAACTGGATTTCTGACCTAGGGCTGCTACATTATGTATGTAGGCCTCTTGTCAGACTACCTCGGTCACATGTTCAGCTTTGTTAGGTAGGCCAAGCACATCCATCAACAAAGGTCTCATTCAAGCAACAAATTACAGTCAAGAAAGGTTCTATCAAAAATGATCTTCTAACTTTAGTAGTCTTCAGTGCCAAAGATCAATGTTGACAGTAGAAGTCCGGTCTCTATTAGAACAGTCTAGTTAATGGCCCACATTGAGCCAAGAGGTAGTCATTGGTGAAATGCTTCTCACTTTTTCTAAGAATGATTACTCTAAGATGGTCATTGACATTTGAGTGTTTTAAAAAGCAATGCAATAAAGACTGGAATGAAATGAAGTATTCTTTGGATTCTATTCATTAAGGGCTTATATATATGGATTCTCATTTCAAAAAACCATAACTTTCATTATTCACCTCCCTCCCCAGCTGGTCCCAAGTTCTTTTACTTCACTGGCTCCAAAATTCCTTTTGGGTGAGAACATTATGCCCCTTAAACTCTACTTATAGTTAGGCAGTTTATGGTCATACGAAAGTGTGAGTAAGTAGCTAAAATGGGACTACTAAATGTTTCACTTTTGTTTAGTTCATTGCTACCTAGGGTTGGCCTAAAATAAAATGCATGTCCTCGGGGGTCAGGCACATCAACCTCTCATTCATGCATTCACATAAGAATAAAAAAAAAGCAATAGAAATAAAAGAGGGAAATTGACCTTCAAAAGGCATCCAAATCAACTGAATCAAATAACAATACCTTTATTATACCATAGCAAGCTATCCATTGCATTCTCACCTTGCTCCTTCTTGCTTTACTAGATATACATGCTCCTTACTACTACATATTTGTTGATAATGACATCCATATCTTAATGCAAAAATGGAAGGCTTTCACCCTTCTCGAAAATAATTTTTAACTTTGAATCAACTGGTATTACTTCCAAATAAAGTCTAACACTAACCACTTTTGAAAAAAAATCAAATTATCTCCTTCTTAGTGAAAATATGGTCTATTCACTATATAGCAATCATTTCATATATGATCTCATTTCTTCTTATTTTGTTTTAGAAAAATTTCTAAGATGAGTCAGTATGATAAAAGATGAATCGATCATCCTCATTCTTTCTACAACCACAAGTTTCTCATTCAAAATCATGAAAGAGACTCCTCTCATCAAATACTTAGGTCACTGGGCCTTAGGGAACTTATCCACCTATCTTCAAGTCTTGATTTGAAATTGGTTGCTAACTTCACTCATTTAAGGTAAGAATGGATAGCATAGCTGCATTAGGATTAGGTCCATATGAGTCGACATTAGCCTTTTTCTTCAATCATGTCTCAAAAGAAATATGCTTGAGGCTTCCATTCTATAAGAGAGTCAAGGTGCATAGCAAAGAAAAAGCTACTGGCTAACAATCTGCAGAGCAAGATGGCTACAATCGAGCATACATTTCAACTCAAGGGTGAAACAGATCTATCCCACCAATGGCAACTCCTAGTCTGAAGCTTGATCTATCTAGTTGAAATTGATATAGCATTTCACTATGCAATCTAGTTACCACCTCACTAACAGCCACAAAGGTCAAAGGAAAGTTAGATGAAAGTGATCCTAATGGAATCTCGAGACCAAGGTTGCATAGAAAAATAGCGACGGAACTTCTGTATTCACTAATTTAGGAGTTTGATTGGGCTAATGCAAGAAGAAAAAAAGTTTGACAAAAAGTTTTGAACTTTTTTTATTATTTCTTTTTAAATAGAAGCACTAAACCAAAGAATAAACATAGATCCCTGTGATCTCATCCCTAATGCACAAGCATTATCTTCGTGCATGCCATGTTGTGCTCTTAGGAGAGTGACACCTTTAATGCCTTTGCTACTTCATTTTCCTGTCATCCGGTTTGGGTCCAGCTTATCATAGGCCCCCTCACCCAAATAAGTCACATTATTTTTTCTAGCAGAGAAGGTGATAGCATTCTTAGGATGAGTCAAGACTTGTAATAAGAAGAGGTCATCACTAGCAACTTCTGTTAATGTAGAAAGCCAGGAAGGTTAGATATTCATGATCACTAACACTTTTTTATTGATTCATCAAATTAAGAAGAATTTGCGATCTCCAAGTCTGGATCAAGCATGATCGCATTCCTAGATTGGAAACCACCTTCCTTATAGACTGGTTTACATATGCCAAGGTGTTACAGTACATCAAATCATTGAAACTTTATAGTGGAAAGTATGTACTAGTTTGATCAACTTAGAAAAAAATGAACACGAATTCTAAGGTGATGGATGGGGTTGCTGAAGGCATAAATGAGGAGCCACAAGGAACTGTTGGTAGGAGAGATGGACTTGATGAAAAAGGATCTCAAGCGCCATGGACCAAAAAGGAGTTCCTAAATGAAGCCTCCAGGGGTTAGATGTGTGATTCCAATCTTTAGATTAGGGTGAGTGAGAGATGCTCAAGGGATATCGATAAAGACATTCTGGGACTTTGATCATGTAAATGAGTGCTAGGAAGAGATGCATCGCCAAGGACTCAAACTTTGGTGAACACTAAAAGATTTGTTCAACTTTTTTTTTGAGAAGAGATAGGATAATGGATCACTTTCTTTAAGAAATGAATGCAGAGGAGCTACAATAAAAAGAAAAAAATGTCAAACTTTCTTTCTAAAATTAGACATGTAGTGCAGGCTAGGATGACGCATCTTTTTTGAGAGGGTGTGTATGCAAAAATGAATCATATTATTGAGGCAATGGGCATAATTCCAGATAGCCTACAAAATATACAACCTTTAATGTTGAGGCAATTATTTTCATCCCAATAGCAAAATACATATCATCGAATGATCTGAAGGAAGACCCCGGGCAATGGGGAGACCAGATCACCCCACTCATGAAGTCTGGACAAAGAGGCCAAGCCCCCCATTCAAGAAAGATAGAAAATTGCAGATGAAAGGTACTGAATCAAAACCAACTTGCCTAGGCAAGCCGGTAATGATGAACGAACCTACGCTTAACAAATAGAAGGAAAACGATGCATAACACAGAACAAAAAATCCTTCAGGTGACCACGGACGAAATTGTTGATCCTTCACTGGACGGTGGCTAGTTCCCAATTTTTCTTTTTCTTCTTCTTTTTGTTTTTCAGCCCCACTCACTAAGCTATGGGCCCTCTTTGATAAGGTTCAAAGCAATTCATTTCAACTTGAATGAAAATTTGGGTAGAATTAGAATTTGGATCAAAATGGGTACTTTAGGTCACTTTGGGTCAAGTGAGACTAAGTGGGTCAATTGACTTGATCAAAGCTTGAATCAAGTTTGATTGAACTCACATATGGACTTATGATTGAAATATAAATCCATTTGCAAGTGATGTAGAGTCAAATGAGTTTTGATTCATTTGAAAATTTCAAGTTCAAAGGGTGAACATGAGTTTGATTTGGATTTGATTTTTGAATTTAGTTTTGGTTTGATGATTGAAGTTTATGTTTATATTTGAATTCATGATTGAAGGATTGATTGAATCATAAAAAAAAATCAAGTGTTTATCTTGATTTGAATTTTATTTGTCTAAGTTCAAAATTTTGACTTGAAAGGCTTAGGTTGAATTTTGGTTGAATTTGAAATTAGTTTTTGAATTTAGTTTTGGATATTTGAATTAATATTTCATTTTTATTTGTGATTAAAAATAAGAATATAAATGGGTTTTGAGAAAATCTTTTGAATTTGAATTGATTTGGATTTGATTTAGGCTAAGTCCATAAGATAGAATCAAAGTCTCTTAGGAACAATTTTTTTTCTTTCTTTATTATGCAATTTGGAATTCAATCATGGGTTTCAATCATTTGGAATTGATTTAAGTTTGAGAAAAATCAATTAAATTTGGAAGTGATTTTAGATTTGAAGTTGATTTGATTTGGAGTTTGACTTGAAAGGAGGAAATGAGGATTTAGTTCAAGCTATATGGTATGCAGATTTTCCTAACACTCCAAAGCCATGACCTATTCCTATGGCTAACTCCTCTAAACCTTTAGGGTTAGGTTGAGTGTCCACCTAATTACTAGATGTGTCTTATGATGGAGGGATTGAGAGCTCATTCCAAAAATGAGGTCAACACCCCCTAAATAGGAAGAGGGGTACTTTACTAATGGGGAAATTATCTTGCACTTGACCTCAGGGACCCTCATCCGTGGGGTTCACTTCATCACTAGTTTTCCTATCACAAAGCCTTTTCCCATGTAAAAACCCCAGCTCCAACAAGGAAGGTTTTAGTGCTTTCTCATGGGGTAAAGAATGCTAATCCTTGTGCTATTCTAAAAACATGCGTTCTCTTGGTTTTGCTTCTGAAAGTTGCCCTCTCTCAGGTGGATTTTTGTCCAACCTACTATGAGGATCACATATCCCGTACATCATCTTTCTCCCTCCTGGGTTCCAGTGGTTCCTATGCCACCGTGTTTCCCATCCTTTTCTTTTAGTGCGTTGTCGTAAAATTTTCATAAATTTTCTTCTAGAGAATAAGATATATACTTCCATCTTCACTCTATGCAGAATAAAATGTGGATGGAAATATACATCTTCTTTTTATTTATGCATTTTTGATGCCACATAGATCCACAGATGTTCTTATTGAGGGTGATCAAGCATGACATTGAGGAGAGGTGTCCTATCTCAAAAGGTAGAAGTCACCACCCTACAATGGACCTAATCACCTCAACAAGGACTCCTAAGGATAATGAGTTTGCATATGTATCGAAGATTCTTTTCTACATGAAAAGTAAAGTAAGGTTTATTTTAAATCGTTCTTAAGTTCTACAAGGCAAGCCCCATAGTTAAATACATTCTAAGGAATGAGATCACTTAGGAATACTCTCGATTAAAGTAAATGATCATTATCTTGAAAGATTTTAATAGGTAGGACTATCAATTGATTAGTTTATTTTGGAAGATCAAATGGGATTGATCAAAGAGAGGGAGTTATTATCGAAGCCAAAGGAAGATAAGTAGGAGATGCCCACGATGCTAGGAAACCCAACGAGCATCTCAAACTATCCTATGATTGGGCTCTAAATTTTTGAAATTGATTTAATTTATTTAAGTTGAATTTTTCATAAGAAATTTATGGCTTATGATTCCATAACACAAGATTAAGGAAATGCCTAAGAAGTGAGTATTTAAGCTCATGGCCCACAAAGAGGAAAAGCAACCTCAGAACCTAAATCTAAGGAGCTTTGGTGAGAGCTGAAAGTACAACCTAAATCAAAGTCAAAATGGGTATTTTGTTTACCTCCATAAGAGAGGACAAACCACTTGACTGTTTGGACTTACAACTGCCTTGGGGTGGCCGCCAACTAACTCCTCCTATGGTTTTAAATTCATATAGGCAAATTATATGCTTTATGCAAGATAACTAAGCTAGTATTTATTTAGAAAGAGACTAAGTTCTTAAACTCACTCCCTAAAGAGACTACATCATGTAAGGGTATGCTTTAAATGATTGAAATCTAATGCAATTTAGATTTCATTTTTTTTTATTTTTGGGCAATTATTTTTGACTCAAGCTAATAGTATTCATATGCCTAATGCATGAGAAATAAGATTATTTGCCAAAATCAGTGAGAAAGGAGAAGGTTTATTTCCACCATGGCTCTCAAAGGTCAAGCCAAGTTTTCCTGGCAAAGGTGGAAGCTCTCCGATCAAGAGTGAACACAATATGCATTTATGCATGATGTTACAAAAGAAGTACTCATCCAACTAAAGGGTTGCTAATTCTTTTATCTTGATTTTTAGCCTAAGCTTTAGGTGAGGTTATGAGTTCTTTATTTTTAGTTTTGAATTATTAAATTTGGTAAAATATTTATTTTTCCCTATGAGCTTAATCCACATCCAAGCCATACATAAAGCAAGGAATAAACTAGGAAAAGGATGACACTTAATGCACAAGCTTAAACAAATCATGAATCAATTTATAAAGTTAATCGTAAAAGAATAAGAGGCCATTATGGTCGGGTACCACCACACAAACCCATAAATAAGTTGAGTAGTCGAGCTCTACCCTTATACAACCTAGATTATAAATGAATTACATACAATTAAGCAAGGAACTCATTCTTATGGGGGTGTTTAAGCTTCATTTTTTCATTCTTCTTTTCTTCTATCTTCTTTGGTTCCTTCTTTTGGATGGTTGGAAGGTGGATGCTCCAAAGGCTTTACATGGTGCATAAGATGAGATCTTATGACCAATGTGCTCATCCTAATCCCCATAACAATCATTCCAAAATCCTAATTGAAAAAATTACATGAAAAGAAAAAGTAAATCTAAGTAACACCTGCAAAATAGAGATTAGCTAAACAAACCACACAAATTCCAAGCATGTATTGGACTTATCACCCCACACATGGATGACTAAATCCACCTGGCCTATTAGATTATGCTTAGGGATATAAGCACCTGCACAACAAAAAGTATTTATATTTTTATTTATCACAGCACCCCTTAAGCACAATCCCTTGCAGAAAATAATGGTTAGACTAAGATCTCCCTACCATTCATTCTATGCACATACATCCTAACATTCAAAATAAAACATATATCACAAAACAAGCATCAAACCATGCACCCTAACCTAAAGCTAGAAGTTGTGACTTAGCATAATGCTTTAGAGGTTTGTGTAGTATGCTTAGATATATGGCTTTAAGTTAGAATTTTCTAAGTATGAAGAATGTTCAACTTAGAGGAGGGTTACATTTAAGTAATTTAATTTTTTGGGTTGATTTTTTTTTTTTGTTTTGAAATGAATCCAAGAATTAATTACTAAGTTAAAGAGAGGGAAAGAGAAGAGAACTTCTCTTTCCTTCCATAACCTAAGTATTTTCTAAAGTTTATTCATGTTTTAGTTTTTTTGGTGAATATTTTAATTAAGTGTTTTAATTAACCCTAAGTTTAGATGAACTTTAAACAAACATATTCGAAAAGAAAGGCATTTCAAGATTAAATAAAATGAACTAAATTCATAAACATACACTTCATTTCTTTCCCAACATGTATGACATGCATATGAATGAGTCTTAAGCATATCTATACATACAAATGAGAATATTTAGCACACTTCATGATACATGCTAAGAAATTCATTTAAGAAAATTTGAATGATTATGTTGCATTATTCTTATTAAGTAGCAAAGGGGTTTCTTATCCAATTTTCACATGCACACATGAATGTATGAAAGGCATAAGTGAGTACGCCGTAATTGTTAACCAAGGGTGTAAGGTACAAGAACTACTTAGGGATACTTAAAGTCTCATAACCCCGGGGTTGTCTAGACTAATATACCACTTTCCTTAAATACAAGCATGTGTACAAAAGAAATGAATGGAAAAGAAAGAATGCAAAAATTTTTGTTAGTTGATTTATTTTTGTTTATGCAATTTATATGTGCAAGTATAAGTATCCTTCTTAAGTGATAGTATTGGAATGAATAAGATATAAAATTAGTGCAAGTTCTTTCTTTCAAATGAACCATTTTGTCAAACCTATTCAAAACTATACTAAAAGAGAAGATAAAGAAAACCTACACTAAGCACATCCTTATATTTTTACTCACATGCAAACTTATATAAATAAGTAAGTAAAACACACTTTCATTTTGATAATTGATTCATATAATTTGAAAATAATTTGGATTTAATAGTGATAATAGCCACTCATATTCTTACTTTAGTCAACACATGTAATTTGACATAAAAGAAAATATTTTTATTTTTAAATTTAATTTTGAAAAGCATGAATGTATGAAATCATATGGCACACACATATTTAGCATGTTGGGAAGAACTAAAGCAATGAAAGCATGTAAACACATTCACTTTAATTAATTCATAAAGACAATCTTATTAAATAAGAAAGCTTAAAGTAAATCAAAGTTTATTTAATATGATTTTTATTTGATTTTGAATTTGATTTAATTTTGAAAATGTGAATTGAGTTTTCTATTCATTCCACATATATTTGATATTTTTTTTCAATTTTAGATGATTAGATTCATTTTATATTTTGATTAGGTTAAGGTATGAATTAAACATGTTAATTACCCTTATATACCACCTTAGCATAGTTAATCATATAATTATGAGCCAATGAGTTGATATAAAACCTCACAAGGAATTTAAATTTGTAATGCACCTTGGAAGAAAAGGGGCCTAATGCAATTTGTCTTATGTTAAATGATTAATTATGCTAAGGGGTTTAACTTAAGAAATTTCAAAAACACCCCTCAGACATTTGAGTTGAGTTTTGATTTGCTTAATTGAACTTAGGTTCTTGATCACCTAAGCATCTACCCAAAGTAGATTAATTATGTTCTGGAAAGTTTTATAATTTTAAAAAATTAATTAAGAGGGTAATTAGTGAATTAGTTCTTAATTAAGAGAGGATTAAGAAAGAAAAAGGGGTTTAAGGGATAGGTTAGGGGAAATGCCCCAAAATTATTTCCTAAACCTCCTATTCACTAAAATAGACCTTAATCAACTTAAACAAAGGATTAAACCACTAATAAAACTCATAATTAACCTTGATTACATTAAGGGAGTAATTAGGAAATGAATTAGCAATTTCTCCAATTAATCCACTAATAAATCCTAAGAAAATTAGGGGAGGAAGAAGTCATCCACTAAAATACAATCAAGAAGTTTGAGATTAATCAATGGTTAATTAGGGAGTAATTAACAAATTAATATTTTCAATAAAACCCTAATTTAGAGAAAAGAGATATTCAAAATTAATCAAAATAAAGTTTCGAATATTCTATGTTCAAATATCTTTCTAATGCAATTTATTTCATTTTTTTTATTTTCTAGGTTGAGATATAAATTTTAGAAGTTTAGATAATTAATTAATAATAATTTAAACCTTAGTTAATTCCCTAATCTTATGGTGTGTTACACATGCGGCTAACGTAGCTGCACTTTACATGCGTCACTCCCTGATTCGCATTTTAAAATGTCACATCATAACATCATGGCAATGCTGGCTTTTTCCCCTCCGCTGATGAACCGATGGTAGATTAAAAATAGAGGATAAAATAAATAAAATGCATTTTAATCTCGGTCCATCCAAAATGCGGATGGATGGCCAGATCTTCCTATTTTCCGTGAAAATGGGGATCATCCACTTTCTAAGTGAAGATCCGAGCTCAAGTGAGTTTGGATTGGATTTAAATCAACCCACACCATATAAACCTAATGGAAAGCACATCTAATGGTCAAAATTCTATGGGATCAAAACTTCTTTCATAAAGCTCCACACCACATTGAGTTTAATGCTGAAAAAATGGCATACCTCATCAGAGGTGATCACTGACACTTGATTCCCTTGGAGAAGCTTTGTGTAGTTAAGGCAAAGCTTTGGTGAAAGTTTTAGCTCTTGAGGTTGAGTGGATTGCTCTATGGACCAACTCCTCCTTAGCTTGAGTTTAATTTTGATTGAAATGGATCTTCCCTTGCTTCAAGAACTTGGAAGAAAGCTTAGGAAAGCTTGATTGGGTTCTTTAATGGAGTGTGCAAAGAGAATTTGGTTGAATTTGAGTGTAGTGGAAGTTGGCAATTCAATGGACCTCTCCTATTTTTACTTAAGGAAAATCAAGAAATGCCAAATTCAATCTCCTTCTAGGAAGCTTAAGAATTCTTACCAATGACTCCTATCACTCTTTAGGCTTCAATCGACAATGGGGAAGTGAAGATTCAAATGAATTAGGGGGAGTATATCTTCCCCTATGGCAATCGACGACCAAGAAGGAGAAGCCATTTTGATCCAATGAGCTTAGAGTTAGGCTATTTAGGCTATCTTGAGTTCATTTTAGGCTAGGAGGATTAGTGGAGTAGCCATGTGCTCAAAACAAGTGGGAAGAGGTTTTTCCATGTGGCCATTTCAAGCCATGTGCTTGGCCATAAGTCAAACCCATTTTGCATCCTCCCTCTTTACTTGACCTATTAGTAGAGTATCATGTAGGTATGAAGAGGGTTTGACCAAATTCCAAGTGGAATTGGCCAAAATTTGTTCTATGTCCTAGGGGTAAAATGGTTAATTGGCTAATTTTTGATTTTGAATATACTGGGTATGTTAAGAAAATAGGCTTGGCCAAGTTTCATTGGATTTGGAGTTCAGTTGGTATGGTTTGGCTCATGTTGACCCATTTAGGTCAAAATGGGTCAACTTCGGTCAAGTTGACCAATTGGTCAAATGGGTCAAACCAAGGGTTGGGCCAAGTTCATATGTAATGTTTTAGACTGAATGTTAAGGTGCATGTTTCATAGAGTCGATGTTAGGCCACTCTTAACCTCATATTATTTTTTGCAGGAGATTATGCTTAAAGGGGTTGCTTAAAAATATATATAAATACTTTGCTTGCAGGTTGCTTAAACCCCTAAGCATAACCCAAGTTAGTACAAGTGGGCTTGGTTACCCATGTGTGGGGTTCTAAGTCTAAATTATGAATATAACTGCTTGGGATTGTATGTATGTTTAACTAACCTCCATTTTGTAGGTGTGGTTAGATTTACTTTTTTATATATATAAATGTAATTTTTATTATAGAAATTAGGATTAGTGCTATGGGGGATTAAGATGAGCAGTGGCTAGAAGGCCTTATCGAGTTCCTCATGCCTTTGCAAATTAAACCTAAAAGGAGAAAGAAGAAACCTACATATATATTTTTTTAATTATAATTATTCTTCTTATGTTATGCAAGGATGAAGGTTGAGCTCCCTTACGGCAATTTACATAGCCTTTCATATTCTATCTCTAGGAGTGTCATATTTGGTGAGTGAGATAAACATCTTTTATACAACTGAATTAACAACTCAACTGAGATTAGAACTCTTTAAGTTTCCAAGCGATTAACCACTAATTTCTTCCAACCTAAATTCGATATTTTGTTTACAACTCTTTGATCTAAGTAGAATTTGTTGGTCACATGGAGAAACACGTGAGATCACTATAAAGGAATGGTACACTCTGAAGTTGGGTAGAGATACCTTCTCCAAAGGAAAGAGTTCTAAAGTCAATTATGAACTGGAAAAATAACACTAGTCTACTCAAAGAATTTATTCTTCTAGCTTACTAAATGTTAGGTGATATCATAAAGTCATACAAAATAGGTTTTAGTTGCTAGAAGAAAATCAAAGTACTTCCATGATGGGACACAAGATCAACCAAGAAAAGAGTAAAAGAATGTCAACCAATGTTTGAGAGTGTTAGACTTAGAACAAGAAGGTTTTCTGGCATCCTATATAGTAAAAAAAGATCCACTTATTTTCAATGTGCTATTTTGAGGAAGAAGTTTTGCAAGGCTATCTATCTCAGAATAAAAGTAGGTTTTCTTTTCATAACTTTCAACGACCTTGTTAAAATGAAGCGATCAACCCCTCTCAAATATTGAGATGAAATGGAACTATTTTCGATGGTAAGCCTTCCACATAGAAATAGGCATTGAACCAAGAAGATTGATTCGATACTATTTCAATTTACTCAACTAGGGTCATAAAATCCATAGAAAAAGTTTAAAAGTGATTGAATGATGTCACTCAAGTTTGGATAATCTTTCCTAGATTCCTAATCGAAGAAAGGCCATAGGATATTCTTTCTTCTTTGGCTAGTCGAGTGGGAGAGGTCGGTCCAATTAGATGAGTTGTGCTTTCCACTTTCCTGGCTTGTGCTTGACTGGCCACATACATATTCCTATTTTACTTCTAGAAATGATAGAACTCATATGTCATAGATCATATAGAGAGCATGTGTTGCCTATGTGACCAAGAAAGTCAAACTATATAGACTTTTATGGGGCACCCGATGTTTGACTTGACATCTCATTGAAGAGAGAGTGGCTCATCCATCCAATCCCTATGTTCACAGTGAGTGAAAATGATGCACTACACAAGTGCCATTTTGACCCTACAAAAGTAAGCATGGGTATACTAAATTAGCTTAATTTGCCATGGTGAGAGCTCGGAAGAAGCTAATGTTGGAAAGCTAACATGTAAGAAAAAAGAACACTTAAGCAAAGAGTGAAAGGAGATTTCTCACATCCTGAAACCCAATCCTTGAAAGTCATCTAAGAATACTGCTCACTATCAAGTTTGAGCTTTTCTTCTCCTGTAGTTGTTAACAAGAGGATAAGTGATGAATTTTCTGTACATTAGAGAGGAAGGGGTAAAGAAAAATAGAATGAGTAGGAGTAGGTGAGAAGCCTAGAAATTTTTTAAGAACAAGTGCCCATCCATTATCTTGAAGAGGAAAGAAAGAAGTTGGTATTCAAAGAAGAGCTGGATGGCGCTCTAAATCATACATTTATCTTTGCTAACCCTTAGTTTTTTTTTCAAGCAGGAAATGGGGAAGGAAAGGAGGCCTATCGAAGTCACTTTCCTAGGTTAAGGTAAGTTCGGTGGTGTGTATCTAATCTCGCTAATATCTCAGATTGAGGGACAACTCTGGCTCCGCTAGTTCGGATTGGATTTAAAGTCAACACACACCATATAAACCAAATGGCAAGCACATCTAATGGTCAAAATTCTATGGGATCAAAATTTCTTTGATAAAGCTTCACACCACATTGAGTTTAATGCTCAAAAAATGGCATACCTAGGTGATCAAACTTGATTCCCTTGGAGATGCTTCGTCTAGTTGAGACGAAGCTTTGGTGAAAGTTTTAGCTCTTGAGGTTGAGTGGATGAATCAATGGACCAACTCCTCCTTAGCTTGAGTTTAATTGTGACCGAAATGGATCTTCCCTTACTTCAAGAACTTGGAAGAAAGCTTAGGCAAGCTCAATTGGGTTCTCTGATGGAGTGTGCAAAGGGAATTTAGTTGAATTTGAGTGTAGTGGAAGTTGGCAATTCAATGGACCTCCCCTATTTTTTACTTAAGGAAAACCAAGAAATGTCAAATTTAATATCTTTTTAGGAAGCTTAAGAACTCTTGCCAATGACCCCTATCACTCTTTAAGCTTCAATCGATAATGGGGAAGTAAAGAATCAAATGAATTAGGGGGAGTATATCTCCTCCACCAAAGAGAGAAGAGCCATTTTGATCCAATTGGTGGCTTTGTTAGCCATTTAGGCTATCTTTTGAGAGGGGCTTGATTGGAGTAGTAATTTGCTCAAAACAAGTGGGAAGAGGTTTTCCATGTCCATGCCATCTGCGGTTATTGGGTTCACCCAAACCCATTAAGTTGGGTGCAGCACCCTTCCTAGGGTTTACTTGACCTATTAGTATAGTATCAAGTAGGTATGAAGAGGGTTTGACCAAATTCCAAGTGTAATTGGCCAAAATTTTTCTATGGCCTATGGGTAAAATGGTTATTTGGCTGATTTTTGAATTTGAATATGTTGGGTATGTTGAGAAAATAGGCTTGGCCAAGTTTCATTGGATTTGGAGTTCATTTGAAACGGTTTGGCTCATGTTGACCCATTTAGGTCAAAATGGGTCAACTTGGGTCAAGTTCATATGACCAATTGAAATGTTTTAGTGGCTTTAGTTTGATTCAATTTGATTTAGGTTTGAATTTTGTTCATATGACTTCATTTAGGTCAAATGGGTCAAGTTAACCAATTTGTCCCATTTGACCTATTTTCTCTAGGTCATGGGTAGGTTTAGGTTTGGTTAGTCCTATGAAGGATTTGTATCTTTATTTCTAATCCTTTTGGTTCATTGATGCAACATGGAGTTCAGAATGAAATCAGGCCAAAGCTTGGACAAGTTCAACAAGAATGACCCATTGGTTTCAATCAATTTGGCTTAGATCAAGTTTTGACATATTTTGACTTTTAGGTCAAGTTGGGTCAACTTGGGTCATGGCCAACAAAGCTCAAATATTGACTTGGTGAGTTCAAACAAATAGATTTTAGCAATGTTGGGTTTCATTTTGCTTTAAGTTGACTTGTTTGACTTAATGACTTTTTCATCTCATGATGATGTTGATCATGATTATGTGGAGTTTGATTCAATCCAATTTGGCTGATTAGATTATCGATTTGGCTTGGTCAAAGATTTGAGTTTGATTTAACTTGTATATGGACTTATGATTGAAGTATAAATCCATTTGCAAGTGATTTGAAGTCAAATGGGTTTTGAATTTGATAATCAAGTTCAGCGTAAACATGAAATAGATTTTGGCTTGATTTTAATTTATATTTGGTTCATGATTGTAGGATTGATTGAATCATGAAGTAAAATCAAGAGTTTGGCTTGATTTGAGGTTGATTTGGCTTAGTTCAAAATATTAACTTGAAAAGCTTAGGTTGGATTTTGAATGAGTTTTGAGTTTGATTTTTGGAAGTGGTTTTGATTGTTTGAATTTATATTTCATTTATATATGTGAATATAAATGAAAATATAAATGGGTTATTAGAAAATTTCAAAGATTTTAAGTGATTTGATCATGATCTAGACTAAGTCCTTAAGAAGAAATTAAAGGATTTAAGAAATATTTGGAATTTTGGATTTCAGTTTTGAGTTTAGTTTGATTGATTTGAATTTATATTTCATTTATATATGTGAATATAGATAAAAATATAAATGAGTTATGAGAAAATTTCATGGATTTGATTTGATTTAGGTATGATTTTGGCTAAGTCCTTAAGAGGAAATTTAAAGGACTTAGGAAATTTTGGAGTTTTAGAATTGAATTATGGATTTAGTTTGATTGATTTATATTTATATTTCATTTATATATGTGAATATAAATGAGAATATAAATGAGTTATGAGAAAATCTCATGATTTTGAATTGATTTAAAGATGATTTAAGCTAAGTCCTTAAGGTGGAAATTAAAGTCTTAGAAAATTTTAGAGTTTTGGAAATTCTTGGATTTAGTTTGATTGATTTATATTTATATTTCATTTATATATGTGATATAAAATGAGAATATAAATGAGTTATGAAAAAATCTCTCATGAGTTTGAATTGATTTGAAGATGATTTTGGCTAAGTACATAAGAGGGGGTTAAGGACTTAAGAAGGATTTTAATTTGGAATTTGAATTTGGATTTGATTTGATTGATTTGAATTTATATTTCATTTATATATGTGAATATAAATGAGAATATTAATGGGACGTAAGAAAATATCATGAGTTTGAATTGATTTGAACATGATTTAGGTTAATTCATTAAGGTGGAAATTAAAGAATTAGAAAAGATTTTGAATCTGGAATGTGAACTTGGATTTGATTTGATTTGAAGATGATTTTGGCTAAGTCCTTAAGGTGGATTTAATGACTTAGAAAAGATTTTGAATTAAGAATTTGAATTTGGATTTTGATTTGATTGATTTGAATTTACATTTCATTTATATATGTGAATATAAATGAGAATATAAATGGGTTTTAAGAAAATTGCATGAGTTTGAATTGATTTGATCATGATTTAGGTTAAGCCTTTAAGGAGGAAATTAATAACTTAGAAAAGATTTTGAATTAGGAATTTGGATTTTGATTTTTATTTTGATTTGACTAATTTGAATTTACATTAAATTTATATATGTGAATATAAATGAGAATGTAAATGAGTTATGAGAAAATTTTAAGGATTTGATTTGATTTGAAGATGATTTTGGCTAAGTCCTTAAGAGAGGATTAAGGACTTTTGAAAAATTTAGAATTTGAAATTTCATTCATGGGTTTTAATCATGTATTTCAATCATAGATTTCAATCATGTGGCATTGATTTGAGTTTGGAGAAAATCAAATAAGATTGATTTGGAGTTTGACTTGAACGAAGGAAGGTGAGGAGTGTTTCAAGCTATGGGTAGGAAAATTTTCCTAACACCCATAAGGCATAACCTATTTTTTTGGCCAACTCTTCTAAATCTATAGGGCAAAGTTCAGTGTCCACCTAATCACTAGATGTGTCTTATGACTAAGGAACTATTAAAGTTTATGAGAAGTCCTGTGTCTAAGATGGAGGGGTTGAGAGCTCATCCTAAAAGTGAGGTCAATAAAGGGCGCCCAATTGATGTGGTGTGACCGACAAGGAACACCGCACATATTGGTGTTGATCAAAATGATCAACAACACGAAAGATCAGAAGCACCAATAGAAATAATCTATCCATAACCCAAGGTGTAGAAAGAATCCAAAACTTAGTGCAATGTGGCTCTACTTATGTCCAAGACATAAAAGAGAGGGAGGAATCCACTAAGGGATAGAGTATATGAACCTTCCACTAGGGAAGTAGGTTCAAGTCATCCACAAGGGGATGAGGAGTTTGATTTAATTTAAGTCTCACTGAGGAGAAATTTCCACTGGGGAAGAGGATTGAATTCATTTCAATTTTTAGATTTGGATTTTGAGATGGACCTAGTTGGTTTGCAATGGATCGCACTGAGTAGGAGCCATGGAGGGCAAGACCTAACTCAGATTTACCAATCTAAAGGAGTAGTCTACTAAACATGTAGTAGGACAAGCCAACCAAAGGGATGCCTTTCGGTATGCATCAACCGTATCAAGAAGAAAGCTTAATAAACTTAGTGCAATGTGGCTCTACTTTTGAGGATGTAGGGAAAGGGTCAAAGAGAAGAATTGGAGTGGTGAGCAGGGCAAGAGGTTAGGAAGCAAAAGCTCACTTGAAAAGAGAAATAAAGCAAGAGAGTTAGATGAATCGATAGCACTCAAAAAAGGAGAAAGATCTCTTTCTCTTGAAGCAAGTGATATTGAGTCTTATCAATAGTCAGACTTTCTCATGAAGGGGAAAATTCTATCTCATATGCAAAAGAGGGGCATCAATTTTTTCCACCTTCAAGCTAGTTGCTATCCTTTTCCCTTTCATTTTGAAAAAGAACAAAACTCTTGCCTTTTCTTCTGTTGAAGAACAAACAATTGCCTTTTATTTTGTACTTAGTGCTTTATAACTAACTTCCCTGTCTCAGGGTCACAACGATGTGGAAGAACTTCTATTTTTATAAGCTATTTTGTGCTTAGCAAGGCTAGGCTAGTCTTCTCTCTCACAGAGAAAAATCATGCATAGATCTCAGTTGTCCTTTTTTGTTGACATGGAAGCTTGGCTTGATTACCTCCACATTTGTGAAAGCTCAAAGTAGTGTTAGTTTTGTTTTCAAAACTATTGATTGGATTCATTCTTTAGTCTTTCTTTTTTTGAACAAGTTGGAAACCTGCAACATACATACGTGCTTACTCATTGAAGGCCCAACCAAGATCAAAGGTAGAATATGTAGAGACATCCCATTCATTGAAATTTCATCCAAGGCAAGGTGTGGAGCATCAAGACTCATATAAGATTATAAATGGATAGATTCCATCAGTGGGAATGATGAAGAGCCTATGGATCAAACTGATTAAGTACTTGTTAAAGAAAGTAAACAATTTTGACCAACATCAAGCATTCCTATCTTAGAAAATAGATTGAAGGAGAAATGGACTGAAATCCATCTGACGCTTTGGAAACTAATAAAGGTCAAAACTGATGGCAGATCGAATCAAGCGTGATTTCATCGATAGCCCTACTTCAAATATTTCTTTTTCCATCATCTCAATTTTGACTCTAATTAATTTGATGAACTTATTATTCTACAAAATCAAAAATGGATTACATAATAGGATTTTTATTTATTTGTTGGATTTCTAGACATTTTCCTTTAAATAATTTATAGAAATTTTAATCTTCCTTTCATGGAGTTTATCCATTATTCATATGATTCCATATCTTGGGAATCATAAAGATGATTTCAACAAATAACTTCACCAAGTGTTATTTTTTACCTAAGGTTTTGCCATGTGGTCTTTCATCTAAAATGTATAATATTAGCTCTACAATCTTAGTGGTTAATAATGCATGTCAGTATGATACTCTTGAGCTTTGTAGCTCTTTGATGCAGATCATTATTATCAGTTGCTCTTATAGTGATTACATTTCAAAAAAGAATCGATTCTTTTTTTCAAAATAAGAAATTTTGGAGTTTATGGAAATCATTTTTTTTGTTGATATGAAATTTTTGAATGAAAAAGGAAGTGTATTAAAAAAGACTTCTTTTTAGTCATTTCAAAATTTTGATAAATATCAATGAATTCAACATTTTGATTATTGGAGTTATCGTGTCATTAATTTAGGGTGGTTTACCTTTTCACCATAGGCATTCTTTTGGAGCAATATGGGCTAATAATACATAGGGTTCTTATTGGAATTGGGACTCTATGGAAACTTGCACATTTCTTACTTGGAACATATTTGTAATTTCTGTACATACTAGAAGAAATCTAAAATTGCAAGACCAAGAACGAATTCAGCATTTTCTATTGAATTCTTCTAAATTGATATTCTGTTTTAGGATCAATCTATAGAATTGATTATGGTTCATTCCAATGAATATATAATTGAAGAAAATAAACTACATAAAATAAATAAAACATCATCGATACACAATGAAAATTTGTGGAGTTTTTGAGAACCATTTCAATAGAGGCACTATGTCATATGGTTCTAAAAAACTTTAGATGTATCTCATTACAAATAATGCTTGCACCTATCTCTAAAAATATAGAGCTAAAAGAAATCTTGGATTTAGATCCCTTCACTTTCATTTTATAGTTAGAGTAGTAGCTTAGCTGTTTAGTAGCAATTCCTCATAAAATCAGGAACTAGTAGTAAACAACTAACTAATATTATTTATTAGTTAGTTAGTTTATTATTATTCCATATCAATAGCTGTGGATTCTATTCTTTTCTTTAGGAATTCATATCACATTACCTAAAACCTAAGCAGCTACTTCTATCCATGAATACTTCAGTCATATCATGCTTTAGCTTATCGAGTCCATAAGGTGAATCACTTTTTTGAGCTTGTATACCAAATTCCTATGATAAGGGATGGAATTGGAGGAGGCTGCCTAACTGTGTGAATTCTTTTCTCCCTTCCCTTATGCTTTTGAAAGGCATTCTTCACATCCAATTCCAATTTCAAGAAGGCCAACATTTGATTGCAACCAAGACAAGAATGACACAAATTATGTTTAACAACCTGGGTGTATTAGTTCTTCAGGAATATAAGATGAAGTAAGGTTTATATTAGTGGCTTCATCATAGTAATAGAAAGTAAGGATCTTGAATGGATGGGCTAGAATAATGAATTAGAAATATCATGGTTGAAAGATCTCAATATATTCATACAATTCCATTATATGTTATGTGAAATCTACAATCCTAGTTCAGTTCATATATTTTTTTAAATCCTCTTATTTTACAAGATTAAGACTATTGAACTTTGAACTTCTTCACTTTACCTAGAAACTGAAGGAAGCTATTCTTACTATTCTAAATTGAAATTATTATTATTATCCCTATCATTTTCATTTGCGAAAAGAAAAAAAGAAGAAGAGATCATTCAAATAATCCATATTCGTGATGCAACTGTTATGACATTAGATCTTCTCAACAGTTCTTTCCTTATGGAACTACAATACAAAACAAAGATGGGATTCTTTAATATAGAAACAATATAAAACCTAAAAGGGTAATAGATGTTACTCTTCTTTGAATCGAGTTGGCCCGAAATTGAATTCAAATAAAGAAAGAAAAGAAAGATCAAATGAAAATATTCAATAATTTTCAATTTTTTGAAAAGTCAAGCTTTTCTTATTTCTTTTAGTGTCCATCTATAATGACTTATGAATCAAGAACTTTCAATTGGAACTCAATGAATTCTTTTAATTATTTTTTTGTACCATAGTATCTAGATTGAGACTTAGGTAAATATTTTATTCATATTTGTAGTAAAAGAACATATCTAATTTAGCTCTTTCAACCCTATTCTAACTAGTTATTTTAGTTTTTTACTAGCTGCTTCAACTATAACCCCAGCTCTATTTATTGGTTTGAACAAGATATGACTTATTTAAAATAAATGAAATTCAATAAATAATTGAAAAAATTAAAATAAAAGCCTCTCATAACATTTCATTTCAGATATTTTATGGTTTCTTCTCACGTCAATTGCCAATTCATGGTCATTGAGATTCATGGATAATTCATATTCATATTTAGGGATAGATCTTACCTCTCTTTTTATTTCGTAAAACAAATCAAAATGATTGAAGTTTTTCTATTTGGTATTATCTTAGGTCTAATTCTTATTACGTTCATAGGATTATTTGTAACTGAATATTTACAATACAAGTGCGGTGATCAATGGACCTTTGATTAAGTAACATCTCTTTTTTTATTGACTTACTCCTTGTAGGAGGTCAAATTGAAGTTACAATTCTACTTTGTTTTGTGAAGTTCTTTCATTGTAATTTGACATAACATAAATGGAATCACACTCTGTAGGATTTGAACCTTCGACATCAGGTTTTGGAGACCAGCATTCTACCGAACTGAACTAAGAATGAGATGTTGGGTTCATGCATAGATTTACATTAAATAATCCCTAGGCTTATAATGTGTTCAATCCCATAAGAAGAAAAAAGATGTTGATCAAGGGAAGGTAACCTATGGGGTGGAGGGAATAGAAAAATATGTTTTTGGGTTATGCTATCTTGAACATTATGAACTTGCTGGTAACGATAGGTGAGCAGTAATAAAATAAGCTATTGAATTGACATAGAAATATTTTTTGGTCCAAAGAAAGTTTCCTTCATAAGTTAAACCTTGATAACTGGGCCTAAGGAAGAACTCTTTCATAGCCTTAGTTGTTTTCTTGTTTGGGTTGCCAAGCAAAGACTCAAGATTCACTTAAGTAGTTCTAGTTCTGATAGTTGCTAAGGGATGGCCTCTTTCTTGCTTCTGAGTGATGTACTGGTTTAAGGTAAAGGTTGGGGTATAGGTTGTTGATACATAAGGCTCTTCAAGTGGCTTCTGTGATAGAAATGAAAATGTTCACTTTGCTAGGCTGTCAAAAATGAAAAGGTAGTAGTTTGATTCTTCAAGTCAAGAAGAAAAGGGAAAGCTAGCCATTTAGCATAACCTAGTTTTGACAAAGCCTACTATAGAATATAATGTAAACTACCAACTTCTTTCTCTCTAGCCTTGACTTTCAAAGTGAAAGGGATGAATTCTCTACTCCCATACAACTAGATTGGGTTCATTGAATTGAAGTGGGCGAAGGGGCTTGGATCCAGGGAAACTTTCTCTCAAAGACTAGCTAGGCAAAAAGATGAAGCTTTAGCCATTGCTTGCTCTCCAGTTTCGGGTGGCAGCTTCAGGTTTTTTGCAAAATCCTATTTAAAGATCATGAGTCTTGGGAGCAATTTGAAAATACAAGCCTTCTATCATCTTCCAAAATTCCACGTACAACGAGATGAGAAATCTCATGTGGCATGTCACCACCTAGGAACACATAAGGAATCCAAGAGGCATTTCAGCATCTCTTGACCTTTTCTTTCCACTAGAAGTGGTTATTCATTTGCTACCAAATCTATCCTCAGAGCTAGGAAAAAGTAGAAAATTGAAAGGAAATGTTCTTTGCACCGAGTGTGTGCTCCGGAGATGCATTCTTTGAACTCTTCATTGGAAATCGAAGAATAAAGAAGCTAAAGGGTCTTTCTTTGTTGGGGAGTGACCTTCTCTGAGCTCCACTCCGGTGTGCTCCATAGTGACTTCAAGAGAAAGAAGAGAAATCTTTAAAGCAACTCAAATTCATTTTGATGTTCTGCTTGAAAAGAAGCTTAATGCTCAACTGGAACCTTCTCTGGAGCAGCCTCTACATAGGGTTGGTTCTTCCCTATCTTGAGATAGAGTCTATTATCAGGACCTTGTGTAGCATTGTGGGGGCTCTCTATGTTCAAATCTACATCCATCTGTAGGCTTTGTTCTGCCAACCGCATCCTTCTCTGCATCTCTCACATCTGAAATAGTTGGAGTTAGAACTTTGACTTTTTCAAAACTGATTGGTTACTTGACCTCCCTAGTGAGGCCTCAAAAAGGGAAACTAGTTAAGAAACACTAGTTATCATATATAAAAGATCATAAGAGGAGTAAACAGCTTTCCTCATATCTTTAGTAATGAAGGGATTCTTGTAATATGATTTGAATCTACTTGTCTTGCTTGACTTTTTCCATCCTATTCATTATTTATTTAATACATGGAGGTCCATAATGTTGGTGAATTAGGTGTTGATGTGGTATGAAAATAGAGAGATTCAAACCTACAAAAGCCTACATAGCAGCTCCAGTGCTACACCTATTTCCAAATGGAAAGTAAGTGAATCATCTCATCAATTGGACCCATGGACCAACATAGATTAGGCCGGGAGTAAGAAATCGTTGCCCGAAGGATTGATCTAGGCTAGTTGGTCACACACGGGATAACCATTGAGCTAAGCATATTGCCATAGGTTAGTGTCCTTGCTATCACAAATGACACGTACAATTCCACTTTAGAGAATAGGCTTTTTGGCATAAATGGACTTCCTGAAAGAGTTGGTTGAGTATTTAGGCTCCACATCTAGTGGACAACATCTCTTGGGAAAGTCTTTTACTTTTATTATTTAGGAAATAAAGTTGCGTTACATGTGGGAAGTTTCAGCAGCTTGGAAGGGCGAGTTTTTTGAAGAGAATGAATGGCAAGGCCTCCCTCCTACTAGGGTTGGCAGACGGACCACCAATTCATCGCATGGATTTTTGTACTTTATCTTGAGACCAAAGGAAGTCACATTAAAGGACTTCAATCTGATTGATTATGTAGATAAGGAGCTTGAAGTTGCTCAACATGTGATTGGGTATCCCTATGGTTACTAATTTTGTTAGGGTTTTGTGCCCTACAAAGGCCAGTAGATGACTTTTCCAACCTTGCTATCTAGCACCAATTTAGTATATATCTCATTTGTCCATTTTTGGGCCTTCTAGTGAGAGGGAGAATGCCCAAGTAGTCTTAAAAGAGCTAGAATTATCAATTCTCGGATGAAGGCATATTTTGCTACACTATTGTCTACTGATTTTTTTTATCGAATGACAGAGGGTTGACTCATTGCCCGGATTCCTAATAAACTACATTTTTTTGCTCAAATTGAGACAAAAGACTTGGCTTGAAAAAGGTTGGTTCAAAATTGAATTCCAAAGCAAAGGGAATTGATTATTAATTGATGGAATCAGACTTTTTGATAGCTTCAAGTAGAGGAAAGGAGTGGAGCTTAAAGCACCCTTTCTCCACATGCTAGGGTTTCACCATTCACCATGATATCTACATACATTAACCCATTAATAGAATACTTCTTCTCATGTCGGATGGCATTGAGAAGCTACAGGGGACTCACCCTGTAGGATTCAGCTTGCTCATCCCCAATAATAAGAGTAGAAAGTTTCTCCTTCTTTGGCCAATCACGAGCACAATGTGGCCTGCCGTCGATGAAGCATCCTATGTACACCTTAAAAGGTTTCTTGGTAGAAGCAATCTCTTTTATCATCACCACGCTACTCCTTCTCCATAGGACAAAAGTGTCATTCTTAGTTTTTTCTTGCTGGTTGACAAACTTTCTCCATTGAAGCCTTCTACTCATTCTTTGAAGCGGGTCCTGCAGATTTCATTTTTGTAGCTCTTTCCTTGCCCACTCCTAGAGACCCACCTCAAACTTAAACACCTTGTATTCTTCAACCATGTTCCCTATCTTCATCATCAATGATTATGCTAACATACTTCCATGGACCCGACCTCGTCTATGCAAAGCTTCTCTACCCTGCCATGATAAATTCATGTGAACAAAAATTTCTTTCACAATTCTCTTTTTTGATCGTCCCTCCCAATAAATGATCTGTGGATTAGCAAGGGCATCATGATTGCTACGAAACTAGGTTTTAGTGTCCACACTAATAAAGCTCAACACAATTTCAAACTTCTTTACTTCAAGAGTACAACCCCATGTCTTCTATGAAGTTCTCTAAGTTCCTAGCATTTCACTCCCCCAAGTACATCTTTGGGCCATGCGCCTTCACATTAGTGAGACTCTGATGGCCCATCACCGGATGGAGTTGAAGTGACTGCATTCTTCAACACTCCAATGTCTTCCTTCAACCCATCGATAACACTCTAGAACCAATCCCTCAATGAGTGCATCTCATTTTTGAACCCAAGCTTCGGGTTACCATCCCCAAGATGAGCCTGGAAGAGTGTAAAAAGCTCATGCATTTCACCTTTCAAAGTCTATATTTTGGCATCCATTATTTGCACTTTGGCATCTACCATCGGTAAGGCATTTTCCATCGCAACATGCATGGAAATTGACTATGCCAGGAGTCTGAGTTTATCCTCTAGCTTCTCGATCAGTACATCATTCATCTTGGATACACCCTCAGTATCACACCTTCAACCCCACTTGTAACCTTTACCGTAGCCACAACCAAAAATTAGAGGAGGTATTCTCAATCTAAGGAAATCATATCTCCTTGCCTGGTAAGCTGAAATGCATCAGGCCACACATGTTGAATTGACATCACTTTTGTCAGGAAAGATAAGGACATAGCCGGAGTCAACATCAGACACCCACAAGGTAACACTAAGATGCAAATCATAAGGGTAGAGGTTGAGCTGCAATTTCATTCTTCTGTAGTTCTAAGAAAATTGGCCAAGTATGGCCCTTTATTCTGCATTCATCATTGCCTTTCCTTGTCGAAAAGGCAGCATAATATGCTATTTCAGAAACAAGTTTGAAGGGTACGTGGTGTATGCTTGAGGAAGAAACTTAATAAGAATTCTTTGAGTGTAATCTTGGTTGGGGAGGTAAGGGGAAGAAGTGAAAGCAAAGGAAGAAATATTTGAAAGTATCTTTCAATCCTAGACTCTAGTTCTGAGTTACAAGGGCTGCTAATAAAGCCGATAGGTAGGTCGATGGGAAAGAAACCAGAAGAGAAGTAGATGGAGCTCTTTTCCAACAACTATTTCATAATAGAAGAGGAAGATTGGGATGAATAGAGGTTTGTATCAAATAACTAGAGTGTAGCACCCTGCCTAATAAAAAGGCTGACCCACTCTAAAGGAAAGGTTTTCCCCAAATAAGAGTTTCCTATGTAGTTGGAAGGGGGCTGGTGGCTAAGCTTGCCTCAACTCAATGGGGAACTCCCAACTAACAAGGTGAGAAACTTAGCCTATGACACACTTGGGGGTGGATTAGCCTTGACCAGTCAATGCTCCTATGTAAGTCTAGTTGTGTCTCAGGTAGGCTATGCGATGGTGAACTTTCAAGCAAGGCTGACTACTCTAGTCTCTAGAGAGAATAAGCGATCTCTATAAAGAATAAGAGGTATACATGATGCTTGGGTGGGGGGTGCAAGCAGTTAAATATGGGTTTTGAATGTTGAATTGAATGAAAGAAGCTTTGCTTCTATATTTTATATGTGTTCTTCGCTTTGTCTTGACATTCCTTTTGCTTGGGATGAGTGCGTGGTGCACCTTACTTCTAGAACCACTATTAATGCAACCTGTTTGTTTATCTACAGACTATAAATAAGTGCTCAAAAGAAAAAAAGAGCCAGTTTATCCATGATGAATTATAGGGTATCCATGCATTCCTAGAAGGGGAATTCACGATACAATTGTTGAAGCATTCACCGAACCTTATTTGATCCTTTCTTTCTTAAGCTATCAAAGAGAATTATGGCTTTAGCAGTGATGAAAACTCCATTGAGGAGAACTCTGAATCAATTAAGGGATAGGGAATAGATGGGTGCTCACTCTATGTTGAAGTTCGATACTACTTTTGTCTGCACCTTTCCTTCTTTTCTTTCCAATGAGAACTAGACACGTGACCCATATTCCCATGTGCTTTGGGATGTCATTGAAACTGGATCATTCAAAATAGCATAGAGAAACATGATATTTTTTTAATAAAGTCTTTACCTTTAGCTTTAGTGGACTCTTTTGAATGGTGAGTAGTATTGGGTAGTTTAGGCAGTCTGATCTCTTCGTCCAGTAAGGTGTAGATAAAATTATTCTAGTACCTTCTATCTATGAGATTGTTTGGCGATGGATTCACCAAGCACAGACCCACTAGCGCAAAGGGTATAAAGGGAAACAAGACTAGACTGATAACTCAATTGAAAAGAAATTTGGGCTCAGTTCAAAGAAAATAATTCAATTCATCATAAATCTTAGTTATCTAAGGTAGAACGTCTACTACGCACCTCTACTATTCTATTATTTTTAAAAGTGAAGTAAAAAAAGAAGATTTTCTGTTCTTAACTAATTACGCTTCATTTTTAGTAGCAGTTTCAATTGGCCCATCACCACTCTAGCAAGACCTCATTTCGTGAACGTAGCTTGTACTAAAAGTCTTATGAAATCCATAAACTTTGCTTCTTCTTCTGGTTCAAGCTATCTAGAATAAGATCTAAATATGCTTATAGAAATAGATGTTTACAATGAGAAAGGGAATTGAAGTAGCAGCTATAAGTTAGTTATTTCACCAATTTATCTCTTGCATAAGGCATTAGCGCTTTCCATCACCTAAAAAGAATTTCAGATTTCTTTCTTTTCTCAATTTCTGAAATCACTTTCTTCAATGGTTGAATAGTCTATAGAGCTAGAGGCTACTAAAGTTTTACAAGGATCTTTTCCATGGAGCACTACACTAACACTGTAGTGAGAAGTTGTAGCTTTCAACTGAAGATTGCTTGAAGTCAAACACACTTTGAAATCAGAAATCCAATTGGATTGATTTCCTTATCCCTCTCAAAACTAGCACCTCAGCCTAAAAAACTTACTTCAACATGGATGGATATATGCCATACGATCATTAGCTCTGAAGTCTTTCAAGTTAGGGATCCAGAATGACTTCATTGACTAATCACCAAGCAAAAAAGATGATTTACGTAGGTTAGGAAACTCAAGAAACATGTCATCAAGTTAGGCCAACCTCAGAACTAAATGTCATCACATTTTTTATCTAACCCTAAAGTGTATGGCCAGGGATCATCTGGACATAAAGAAATAATATTCCTAGGAAAGACAGTTTCTGAAAGCATCCTTTACTTTGTTATTCAAAGCAAAGTAGCAACTTGCTAAGTGGGAAAATGAGGACCATCGGATCGAGGGCATGAATGCTATAACTAGTAAGTAAGGACCTTCTCCGCAATATTGAAGAGTGATGGCTAATGGGTCTCCAATTGTAATCCCCATGATGACTTGAAGAAACCGTGTACTCCTCCATTTTTTAGAACAAAAGATTTTCTAGCTATTAAACATCACACGGATGTACTTAATCCAGCTAGAGTGAAACCCAAAATGCCTTAGTACTGAAAAAAGTAGCTCGACTGAACACCCACCCAATCTTGATTTTGTATCAACAAAATTTGCATAATCTAGATTTTGTATCAATAAAATTTGATGTTGTTGATATTTTTAATGCAAAATTAGCATACAATGATTGGAATTTGTAGAAAAGTGATTGTTTTAACTCACCTTTTAATTATTCTCTCCTAAAACATTGTGTCAAGTTTGAGAAGTACTTACACTAAGCGGTCACTTTTAGACCATTTCCCTAGTAGGCTCATTATGCGTTGGCTTATCATAAACAAGCAAAACACTTGATTTAGCAGGACTGAATGTTTATTATATACAAAATTATGTATATAAAGAAACTTCAAGTATGAAATTGTGTAAAGAAAGAAACTGAAAGGAGAGGCTAGCTTATCATACTCAATTAAGAGGAGAGGTTAGCTTATACTCGACTAAAAGGATAGACCCACTGCCTAGATGTTCATGCGCCAGCTTGACAATGAAGAGCCACTATCGCACCTATTCTAGTTATAAATTTTTATCTATAAGAAAGACCAGATGATAGAATATGAAGCAGACATTTTAGGGTTTATTATAGGAAGAAAGCACTCTTCCCAACTAGTAGGGAATTTAGTTTTGATCTGTTGGTCTTTGTATTTTGAGTTCCTGAGTGCTTTATTTTCTAGTGAGCCAGACAAGAAAATAGAAACTCTTTCAAATAAAAGTATGTTTTCAAGTAGAAATCATAAAAATGGGGAAGCAGAAGGCACTAGGATGTCCAAAGTACATCAAAGAAAAGTTGGGAGATTTGAAAATATGATAGTCTTAACAAAAGAACTATCTTGAAAAGAGACTCCTACTACCGATGGGATGGCCTCCTTTAGAGTCAACAAGCTGGTCTGATCCTCTTTCGTAAGCCTGTTCAACTACAAAAGGCCTTCCCATGTTGGATAAAACTTGCTGCCTTTACAATGAAGTGCCACAATTTGACACCGAAGAAAAAGAACAAGGTCTCCAGCTCAAAAGGTTCTTGGCAGGACTAACTTGTCATGCATTTGGGCCATTCTAGCATGGTAAATCTCAAAATTTTGTTAAGCCTGAAGTCTAACCTCATCGAGATTCTCATGTTCTTCCAGCCTTAGCTAGGCACTCTCATCCATAGTGAACTTGTAATTGAGGGCAACATGCAATGAAGGAAGCTCTATCTCTAGAGGAAAGATAGCTTTGACTCCTGGCAGAGCATGAGTAAATGCATAAAGTAGTCTGGTAGGCTCTCAACTTTTTATGCCTTATTATTAGAGAATTTTCTTGATAAGTTGTACCAAAATCTTGTTCAAAGCCTCCGCTAAACCATTAGCCCTGAGATAGTAAATCGTCAAGTACTGTCAATCTATATGATGTCGGTGAAAAAATCTAGTAATTTTTGTACTCTGAAAGGTAGTTCCATTATCGAATATGATCTGGCCAGGAAAACCAAATTGATATATAATTTTATCTGATTTTTATTCTCTTTGTTTATCCTTGAAGAATTCAAAGACATTGTCTACGATCACCTCTCTTAGTGGAACTACTTCAACCTACTTAAAGCAAGCAATCTAGGGATAAACCTATGACCCTTGGATGGTGGAGGATCAATAGGACCGCCTACATCCATCCCAGCCATGAAACCACCATTGATTTAGCAGCTATATTTTACAGATTCATCTTGAGCTCAGATTGATGCTTCCACAATCCAAAATGTACTCACCCATGACCTTTTGGCCTCCTCTTTGCCAAGGCATCGACGCCACAATTGGTGAAATGAGCATCGCATAAAGTGTTATAAAAATGAACGAAAGAGCTCTCTTTTCGACTTGAGATGCAAGAGAGGGTTCGCGGGGGAGTTTTCCACATTATAGACACTCAATGAAGGATTTCTTCTAGTTCTCAGCTTCATCTAAATAAATTAATAACTAAATAACTAAAAATACCTAAATAAACTAATAAAAAGTAAATAATAAATAATAACTAATAAATAATAAAAAATAACTAACTAAACTAATAACTAATAAAAAAACTAAACTAAAAAATGAATAATAACTAATAAAACTAATAAAAGTAAAACTAATAACTAAATAAACAACTAATAATAATAATAATATACTAATAAAACTAAAATTGAACTTAATAAATAACTAATAAAACTAAAAACCTAATAAAATGAATAATTAATAATAAATAACTATAACTAATAATTAATAAACTAATAATAAACTAAAACAAATAAAACCTAATAACTAATAAAATTAATAAAAGTAACTAATAATAATAATAAAACTAATAAAACTAATAAACAAAACTAATAATAATAAATGAAATCTAATAATAATAAATAAACTAACTAACTAAAAACTAATAATAATAAAAGCAACTAATAATAACTAATAACTAAAACTAAAAAACTAAAAAACTAAAACTAAATAAGTAACTAAACTAAAAACTAATAATAACTAAACTAATAATAATAATAACTAATAATAATAAAAATAACTAAACTAATAATATATAATAATAATAATAACTAAACTAATAAACTAAATAACTAATAACTAATAATAATAATAACTAATAACTAATAACTGATAAATAATAAACTAATAACTAAAATAACTTATAATAACTAATACCTAAAACTAGAAAACTAATAAACTAAAACTAAATAACTAACTAAACTAATAACTAATATAACTACACTAATAATAATAAAAAAATATCTAAATTAATAATAAAATAATAATATTAAATAAATTAATAAACTAAATAACTAATAACTAATAACTAATAAATAATAAACTAATAACAAATAAAATAAATAAAGTAATAATAACTAAACTAATAATAATAAATATAATTATAAAAAAAACTAATAATAATAATAACTAATGACTAATAACAAACTAATAACTAACTAATAATAAGTATAATAATAACTAATAATTATAATAATAATAACTAAATAACAAAACTAATAATAATAATAAACTAATAACTAAAACTAATAATAAAAAATAAATAACTTATAACAAATAAACTAATATAACTAATAAAATAAAAACTAATAAATAATAAAAAATAATAATAATAAAACTAATAAAACTAAACTACTAAACTAATAATTAATAAATAATAA
The DNA here is from genome assembly GCA_021442155.1 of Cymbidium sinense. Taxonomy (NCBI): domain Eukaryota; kingdom Viridiplantae; phylum Streptophyta; class Magnoliopsida; order Asparagales; family Orchidaceae; genus Cymbidium; species Cymbidium sinense. Next base: position 89,184 of record JAKCPB010001296.1, read on the forward strand.
TAAATAATAATAAACTAAAAGCTAATAATAACTAACTAAACTAACGAGCTAACTAATAAAACTAAAAAACTAATAATAAAATAAAAAATAAACTGACTAATAACTAATAAAATTTGTAAAACTAAAAACTAATAACTAATAACTAACTAATAATAACAAACTAATAATAATAGTAACTAATAAACTTAATAACTAATAAACCTAATAAATAATAAAACTAAAAACTAACTAAAAAAACTAACTAATAACTAATAACTAATAATAAAACTAATAAAACTAAAACATAATAAACAAAACCTAATAACTAATAATAACTAATAATAAATAAATAAATAATTAATAAATAAAAAAATTAAATTAATAACTAACTAAACTAACTAATAAAACTAACTATTAACTAAGCTAAATAAAAAGTAACTAAATTAAATAACTAATAACTAAAATTATTAATAAAAACTAAAACTAAACTAACTAAACTAACAAACTAACTAAACTAAACTAAATAACTAAACTAATAAACAAATAAACTAACTAAACTAACAAAATTAATGAAAAAACTAAACTAAACTAATAAAACTAACTAACTAATAAAAACTAATAAAACATAATAACCTAAAAAACTAACTAAACTAACTAAAAAAATAAAACCTAAAACTAAACTAAACTAACTAATTAAACTAAAATCTAATAACTAATAACTAAACTAACAATAAACTAACTAATTAACTAATAACTAAATAAAACTAATAAACATAACTAAAAACTAAAAAAACTAACTAAATAAAACTAAACTAATAACTAAAAAACTAAACTAATAACTAAAACTAATAACTAACTAAAACTAACTAAAATTAAAATCTAACTAATAATAAATTAATAAAACAAAACCTAACTAATATTAATAAAGTAATAAAACTAAAATTAAAAAACTAATAACTAAAATAATATTAATAACTAAACTATTATCTAAAAATTAATAAACTAATAACTCAAAAAAACTATACAAATAACTAAAAAAACTAAACTAATAAACTAAACTAATACTAAACTAACTAAACTAATAACTAACTAATAATAACTAATAACTAATAATAACTAAATAACTAATAATAACTAATAACTAAACTATTAACTAATAATAATAACTAAACTGATAATAACTAATAATTAATAAAAAAAAACTTAGAAACTTAACTAACTAGCTAAAAACTAATAACAAAACTAATAAAATTAATAAACTAATAATAAATAATAAAATAACTAAACTAATAACTAAATAAATAATAAATAAACTAATAATAAACTAACTAACTAATAAATAAATAATAAAAACTAATAAAACTAATAATTAAAACTAGTAACTAACTAATAAAATAAACTAACTAATAAATAACTAAATAACTAAACTAATAGCTAAAACTAATAACTAACTAATAAACTAAACTAATTAATAAATAACTAAATAATTAAACTAATAATAACTACATAAGAACTAAACTAAAAACTAATAATAATTAATAAAATAAGTAATGATAACTAACTAATAATTAATAAAATAATAATAAACTAATAACTAATAAATAATAAAATAATAAAACTAATAATAGTAACTAAAGAAAAAAAACTAAAAAACTAAACTAATAACTAAATAAAAACTAACTAATAACTAAATAATAATAATAAATAAATAACTAATAAAACTAACCAACTAATAAACTAATAACTAATATTAAAATTGAATAACTAAATAAAAAACTAATAATTAAGAATAACTAATAAACTAATAATAATAAACTAAATAAGAATAATAACTAAACTAACTAAACTAATAAAATAACTAAATAACTAACTAATAAAAAATTAATAACTAAAATAATAACTAATAATAACTAATAATAAAATACCTAATAATAAAATAACTAAACTAACTAGATAATAACTAATAACTAATAATAACTAAAATAAAAAAATAAATAAATAATAAACTAAAAACTAATTATAACTAATAACTAAACTAAACTCATAACTAACTAATAAATAATCAACACTAATAATAAAATAAACCTAAACATCTAAACTAAACCTAATAAAATAATAAATAATAACTTAAATAATAAACTAATAATAATAACTAATAATAATATTAATAACTAACAAAAATAATAATATTATATTTAATAAACTAATAACTAATAACTAATAAATAACTAATAAACTACTAACTAACTAATAAATTATAACTAATAATAACTAATAATAATAAACTAAATAACTAAAAACTAATAAAACTAAAAAAACTAACTAATAAAAATAACTAATAACTAAACCTAATAACTAACAAAAAACTAAATAACTAATACCTAATAATAACTAACTAAATATATAACTAATTAAAACTAATAAACTAATAACTTACTAATAATAATAAACTAATAAACTAAACCAACTAATAAAGCTCAAATTCTAAAATCTTTGGGAAATAGAAGCAATCGACACTTCAAGATTTAATGAGAAAGAACCAGTAACTAACCAGCTATGACAAAAGAGTAATTTGGAAGTGTTTACAGCACGACTTTGGGGCCATGGGTAGCTCAAAATGGAAAATGTAAGAAAGCTTCCCTTTCAAATAAGGAAGAAAGAATTTTTGATCATTGGTATTGACATAAAGAGAACCCTGGATGTTGGAGCACATTCAGAAGAGTGTGCCTGCTTACTCTTGCCTTCTCCAAAGAGACTCACTTTTAAGAGAGTGGCTCTACAAGGAAAGAAGATTCTAAATTAAATTCCAGAGACAGAGTTTAGTATCATATAATACAACTAGCACATCATAAGGAAGAAAGGTGAAAGGAATATGTTAGTGATGATGTGGTCTTTAAAATGAACCAAGTGTATTAAGGAAGCGAAAACATGATCTTTGAATCAGATCCAGGTGTTTTATCATGGTACGAACTGGGGAAGGTAGTGAAAAACATAAACAATTGTGAAGGATGAGGATTGTTCATGTTCTTCACCTGTAGAGAAGGCAGTAGGAAAGATATCATTCGCATAGCAAAGCCCTATCCCCATGCCTATGCCTCAAGTCAAGTCAAGAAAGAAGCTAATAGCAACTGTGCATTATAGTAGCTTTTGATTGAAAGGCAACAGTAGCTTCGAAGACAAAGAGGAAATTTCTTATGATTCAAAGGTTTGGAACATAAAGAGAGAGACAATGAAAGATCTTTACAAGTGACATTTCCCTTCTAAACCTATTCTACCCTTAAATCTGTTTCCTAAGGGCCGATCTTTTTCTATAACTACTCTCATTCTAATTTGAGTTTTAGGATTCTACCAAGTGGATCATATATGATCTAGGATAAGGCCCAAGGGAGGAACAGTTATACACTTCAAAATTGAATAACGTAGAAGTAGTCACTAATTTAGAAATGAGATATACTACAATGATCTGGTATAAAAAAGATTAGGGAATACACAAACAAATAAGTGAACAAAGAAAGAATGAACCAATATCAAATGAGTAATTCATCATGATTGAAGTTATTTTGAAAAATCACTTCTCAAATACGAGGTTAGAACATTGGCTTCCCTTTGGTCATCACAATGAGCTAAGATAAATAAGCAGCATCACCATCCACTTGTAAGATATTAAATGGAGGGAATATTGTAGCTACGATCTATTCCAAGTGGTTGATTTAAACCCTGGACAAGCTTGTAAGCAGTGGTAATGGACTTGTTGTAAACACTCTCATAGACTATGTCTATAGTGCTATCTTTCTTCTTGAGAAAGGCCTAAATGCTAGCCAGTCATCTTAGATTTTGATCCTTAAGTCCTCAGTCATCATTTTGCCATCTTTCCCTATGTGGGTTACAGAGGTACTCTTCATGTTCACTCTGTAGCTACTATCTCTGATAGGTGAGGAGGCATAGACTGAATGGGAGCTCTGAAAGTAATCTTTTTCCTTTCAATGTCAGATGAGTGGCAAGATCTAGGACTTTCATCCCCGTAATCCACCATGCTATGCTGCTGCATTGAAATGGATTTTCAACTGTTGAAGGATGGCGTAGATTCTATTTCCTCAAAGCTCAAGATGACATCATCATTTGCTACTTCTTCATATGCTTCACTTCTATAAATTAGTAAGCTAGCACAGCCTACCACACACAGAAGCAGCAAAAAAAGAACAAGCGCACTACATACATGAAGATTAGAGCAAGCAGAGGCAAAGGCACCACCATCTCTACATCATTTCAATGATCAGGGCCAAGGCAGAGGTAGGTAGTGCAGAAGCAAGGAAGGCAGAAGAATTGGAGTTGACCTAGAAGTAGCAAAGGGAGTTTTAGCATTATCTAATGGATTAGTGTCAGAGGAAGAAGCATTTGAATCAATTCCAATTGACCCAGTCCTAGCCGACATCCCTGTAGTTTCGAGGAGGCATTCTAGTTTATATTATGAGAAAAGGCTATGTTTTGATAGAGTGCATTACCTATTGTTCTTAACATCCCTCTCTCATGAAAGATGTGCAATAACCTTTTAGATATGGTTTACCATTTGTCCATAAAACCTTTCAACTAGATACTATACAAAGTCAATGATCTATTTTCTCTTTATATTTATATATCTAGTGGAAGGTCGAGTAAAATGAAGCTCGATAGGTGTCCATGCATAGCTCAGCGCCTAAGAAAAGTTGTAGTATTTGAAAGAGTTGACTCATTAGTTGTAGTTCTACCAATTTTGTTTTTTGATTTAGTTGAAGAACCCCCAATTTTTTTCATCACTTGCAATCCGAGTAGTAGATCCAAATGCTTAGCTACCAGTAGCATCCGAGCTAGATCTTAATCAATGGATCCCCATATTCCCAATTGTTCCAACATTAGAATAGCCCTACCCTATTTCTCAGTTCAACATTCTACCTTTGCTCTTTATGCTACGAGTGGATCCAGATCTCGATCTAAGATTTCATCTTTAATGGGTAGAACTATAATGGGATTGGGGTAAATTGATATTGGGTTTCAAATGGGCAAGGATACTTCCTTTGATACTTTCTCTTATATAATGAGCTCCATCTTTAGAACTTTTTGACTTTTTCAGTATGTGGTATGTACTTAGACGAGGTTGTGGTTTTAGATAATTTCTGAATAGGGAAAGAAAAGTGTCATGTGATAAGTGCATTTTCTAATGAACATGGCAGATAAAAGAAGGAAACTTTAGGTTTCTTTTTGGAATACATATATCAGAAAGAAAAATATATCATATAGAAAAAAGAATAATGTGGCTCTACTGAAAGGAGATGATCACTTCTGTGAGACTCGACTGAAAGAAGAGGAGCCATCAGGCTACTAGAGCAAAGCGAGAGGAACGAAGTAATCGAGCAAAGTTAGGAATGAAGTACTCGAGTCTATCTCCTCTGAAACCTACATGACATCCATTCTTGAGAAAACTTGATTCTCTCTAGCTCCTATTCCAACTAGTCTTATTTCAACACCATTTCAAAACCATCCAAACCTATGAATCTGATCTTCTTGAAGGCACCAAGTTACTCTAACTTTCACTATGAAAATCAGACTATCCACTTTTTTGATCTTTATGCTTCCAAGAGTAGATGAGTACATACATATTAGAAAGCCCTAAAACTAGATAGGAACTAGACCATAGCCCCTACCATGGGCAATTCATGATGATAATGGGAGAGGGTGGGACAAAACTTCTTTTGGATAGAAGGAGGGGTAAGAGAGGAAGGGTATGGTTGAATCAATTTCATTTTTCTCTCTACTTACCCTAATCAACCTCGGAGATATAGCTTGAGCTAAATAAAGATAGGTTTTATTTTAGACAAAAGGAGAACATATACTCTTTTTCAAAGGTGCTCAAATCTCATTTAAATTTTGAAAAGTGGGAAGTAGGGTCAATGCAATTTATAATGGAGTTTTAATTGATGTCTAACCCCAAAACCTTATCCTGAGGAAGAGAAATCAAATCATTCTTAGAATTTCTCAAGGTAGGTAACCAATTCTCTTATATATGATAGCCCGATGAAAGGTTGCTTGGTCCACAAAGCGTGAGGAATGAGAGAGCGTAGAAACGAATTTCTATTTTTGGGGAATGAGCATTAGGATGCAAAATTTCATCATTCCCATGGGGATTTTCTTCTGCCTAAGATCTCTGATCATTCTTCAATTCTTGTGAGCAGCACTGGGAAAGTCCAACACACTAAGAGGTTCAAGTTTTATAACCACTGAATCAATGAGCTTTACTTTTTTCATGTCATTCATGAAGTTTGGAGTGTGGGTGCAACTGGGACCCAATAATTCATTTCAACAAAAAGCTAAAATTGTTGAAGGAAGCTTTGAAGCCATGGAGTAGGCATAGATTAGGTCATCTCTTAGCATAGAAAATTCACTATGTGGAAGGCTGAGGCCCTTGCATCCATCCATCCAGGATCAAAGAATGCATGATCCTTTGAGCCTGAAACTCATTCTATGGGAGAAGGCATTAGAAACAACACTTTTGATTCAATTGGTTGCACTCAGATGATAGTACTAGATTCTTTCACTTGGTTGTTTAGAGCATAGTTTTATGAATTCAATTATGGAGATTGACATGACAAATGGGTGCACCACTTCTGATGAAGTGAAAATTAGAGATGATGCTATCAAAGACTTCAAGGATCTCCTGATTAGCAATTTCAAGCCATTTTCCTATAAATACACTGAGCATGACGTTTGATTTATTTAGTACTTCAGTTTGCATGAGCTTCAATAGGTTGTGTTCACTGCCAATCTAAAGGAAGAAGTCTCTAGTGGTCGATAGTTTTTATGCAAAGTTTTCTCAAGTGGCATGGTTGCTACGACGGGCTTTGAGGAGGATTAGAAAGTTGTTGTTAACTCTGGTACCTCTTTCACTGGGGATTGTTACTCTTTCTCTATGATTTTTTTCACAAATCAATCCATTTCTTTCTTTGGTCTTTGAGGAAGTGGCTGCTAACATAGATGTCTTTATTCTACTTTCACTTTCAGCTAGAAATAGAGGACTTTCTCAACCTAAAAAATTGACTACCCTCTTTTCTATGTGTTAGGATCGGTCAGAAAGCTCTAGTGCTACTATGCTTTCCAACCCCCGAGACCATTACTTAGCCTTTCCATTCAGCTCTAACCCTACATAATCGACTACCAACTCACCATGATGCCAAGCAAGAGTAAGGTCAATTTACTTACGAGACCAAGTGACTTGTCTAGCTACTACAAGAGGATTTTTTAGAGGAGAGGGTCTGGGCATTCCCTCATGTTAGTTAGTTCATAAAGAATAGAGGTCTACGGAGAAAGGATGAATTCACATTCAAGCAATCCAAAGATTCATATCTCAGGTAGCTCTTTTTTCTTATGCAATGGAGAGAGTCCTAGTAAAAACTATCATCTTTCTTATCTATTTTCTCTTTTTAGTTTCTTTTTATGTTTATGGGGACTTTATTCTATATTCTCTTTAGCTTTCCATTATGTTGCTAATGGTATAACCCAAAAAAAGTGATAAACTTCACATTCATTTTTAGTCTCGCCATGTTACCTTTCCTCTCTCCTGACTCACATCGAGTGACTAGAAAAGAAAAAAAAGTAGATGAGATGGGGCTTCTATAGTTGTGGCAAGACTGACACTTAGAAAGGACTACAAAGCCAAGTTGGCATATAGTAATGTCGTAACAACAACCTTGCAGGGAGAAGTGCACCATGTATTTGAGATAGGGGCCTCTTACTCAAGGAAGGATTTATGTTTCACTAAAGCTAGTCAAAGGCTCTATTGACGGAGGATTTAGTGATAGATTTAATTGATCAACGTCTAAAGAAAGTCCCAAGGATAATTGTAAGCCCAAACAAATGAGCATTTTCAAAGACTAGGTCTTTTTCCATTACTCAAGCAATCGATATCACCTCACCAAAGGGAATGATGATGCTCACCCTCACCAACTCAAATTGCTATACCATATATTTAGCCACTGCAGTCAACTGAACAACTAGAACAATCGTATTCACTAAGAATGCCATTCTATGAGAAGATTTGTACTTCAGAATACTTGGTAAACTAGTTTCTACGGTAGCTTCAAATATCTCCTTCACGCTACCCAATCTAAACTTATGAGTGCTTGTAACAGCATAGAGTGATCCCCTGAATCTTCCTCAGATGGAATGTTGGGTTCCCTATGATGTGTCGATCAACAACTGGATACTGCATCTTTCGTGGCATGAGTCCAATTTTTGGGACAACTAAGAAAGAATCTTTTGTCTCTTTCTTGACTTTATCTGGAAATCATTTCTTGCTAGATCATATTGAAAGTGATTCATTGACTAACGTGTTTTGCTTGTGCGTTTACAACATCCATTGCTTATGACTATATAGATGAAAAAGGCTGAAATGGGACCAAGAAGACTGATTTGGTTAGCCACCCATCCACCTATATCTTTCGACATAGTAATTTCATCCTTAGCTCACTTTCACTTTCTAGAGCTCTTTCTTTGCTTGCTTTTCTTGGCTTGCCTCAAAATTCACTACACAAATCTAACTAACTGTTAGAGAAGAGCACTCTGTTTATTCTAAAATTTACATTGGGGCTTACCAACTCTAGCGCCTCTATCTTTCAAGCACAATTGAATGAAAATAGCAACTTTTTGGCATATAAAGGGGGAGAATCTATCTATTTAATTTATTACTTAAACTTTGCTTGAGTTTGATTTGCTTATTCACTCTTTTATTCTATGACCAGAAACACCATACCATGCAACAATTTCTACTATAAACCCATGGCTACCTTCAACTGGAGAAGACAACACATTTTCTGGGACTAGAGCAATGTCAATATTTCAATGTCAATGAAAGAACCTATATAGGAAGTTCTTTGAAGAAAGTGAGTGTGGCAATCCTATCCTATAAAGAATCCATCAAATAGCTTTTTATGATTCTTCAGTTCATTAGTAAGGTGGAGTTTATAGAACTCTCCACTAGCCTTGCCCATTAGTTCCAATTTTTCTTCATCTGCTACAAGACAAGAAAAATGAACAGATGAGAACTCAAAGCTCTAAAAATGGAACTAGCAGCAGAAATGATGGCAACTAATGCACTGGATAAGATCAAAATGGTAAACTAGAACCCCTATTGCAAGAATAATGAATTTACTCAAAAATATATTAATAGCAAGGGTTCACATAAATGACTCTATGGAAGTCCTCTCCCACTTGAAAGCTAAATTAGGAGAAGAAGTGTCCCAAATCAATGCATTCCATTCTTGGCAGAGGTTCTATCCATCTAAGACCTTGAATTAAAGTACTTCATCTACCTTGGAAGAGTGAAAGAAATGATCATTCAAAGCAGACCCAAGGAAGACCGGAAAGTGGCTTCAAGATATACTTTAAGTCTGGAAAGGGCTCGATCAAGGGGATAGAGCAAAAAGCTATAGCCTCAGATCTTTGAAAGGTAAAACTTGTTGTACGTGTTGAACCAAAAGGTAGAGTTGATATTATGCGACTCCGATCTTTCATTTTTCACCTAAGTATAATTGGCTTGACATGTTGATGGCATAAAAGCTACTCTTGCCAAAGCTCTTTTTCCTTAAGGGCAGGAGATATATTACACTTGTATTAGTGCAATGATTGATTTCTACTTACTTCCTTTTCCCTTCTTTTCCAAAAGTGACAGATTCAATCTAGGATGAGCTTAGTCTACCCTACAGGAAAAGTAGTGGTCATGCACTATTGTCTTTTCTTTGGTTCATCATTGATCTATTGGAAAAGAAACACAAAGAAGAGAAAGAATCAGAAGGTAGTTGGTAGTTCGCCAGAGGAGTACAGGTCAGCAATGTGATGAAAGGCTTGTTAGAGAGGCAAAATAATGAGTACTTCCTTCACTATGGGACTGAACTATTAAAACCTACTTGTCAGACCAAAATTTTTTGAGTACAACAGCTAGCCTTCTTGACCTGCCCCTTTTGTTGATACCTTTCCCACCAGATTGCTTTCTCAAAAGGGATAGAAAACCCCAAAACTGTACCATTCTTCCTTGGAAGAAATGTTGACATGGTGTGTTTCTTCAGAGAGGAAGGATAAAATAGAATTTGAAAAGAATATAGGCTATACGAAAAAGAGAATTCAAAAAGAGAGGAGGTATATACTGGCTCGACTAAAAGGAGAGGTGAAAGGATAGAATAGACATTCCTTTCAATCAAGTATATAGGCCATACGGAACAATATAGCTACTTATTTGTGTTCTCTAATCATATCTAATACTGAAAGAAATCATATACTCTATTTCCTAGTCCATAAAGAATGACAAGATGATATCTAGTAAAAAAATCTAACCCTGTCTGAATTGAAGTAAATAAATACATTTTCTACAATTTCCCATGGGGGAATAGAAAATTCTATCTTTTATCTACAGAAAGGGAAATAGTGTTTTAAATGAAAGAAGTAGCTATACTTACTGGATAGTCAAGAAATCATAAATGAAGTAGCTACCGCTACTTCCTTGAATTCCTGGATATGAGTAGATAAGAGTTTCTTTCTTTCTATATCACTTCTTCTAAGACTATCTTAGGAGGCCCGAGTCTCACTTTTCAAAAATTGAAAAGGAAGAAGAAAGTGCTCTTTCTGATCAAAGAGTGGGCATTGGTCAAATCCATAGCTAGGTCTAGGTCAAATTAGGAAGGTCAGGAAGGAATGTTCGCTAAGTAGTGTCGGGTTGCCTAGTCCAATCTGTAAAAGTAGTTCATGGGACACTATGTTCCTTATCTATCAATTGTGTAGCTTTTACTAGTAACTGAGATGACTACCCTTAGCAATAGAGTAGAGTCCTTCATTTCATCTTATTTATCTTTAGTTTACTTTTCAACTCATCCTTCTCAAACTATGGTGACTAACCTCACTCTCCGTGGTCCAATTGCACCATTTCTTTTTCTCCGCACCTCGGGGGTGTGGGGAGTGTTCTACTTTCTATAAGCAATTCATACAATAGTATGATGTTTCATATTCCATATCAATATTCTAAAATTACCTTTTACAAAGTGAAAATTTCTAGCCTGGCTGATGTGGTTAGGGGGAGGCTAGATTCACCAGGATGAGTACTAGAGAAGGAGAAATGTAAGGTCCAGATCAGCGAAGCGATTTCACCATTTATTCTACAAAATATGATCCTTTTTATGGATGGAGAATTCTTATTCTGAGTATTAGCCCGGTGAGTGTGATGAATAGCTCCATGCTTGTGGTAGAGATTTAGAGACTACACTACCTATGGGTTGAATAGTTTCTTCATTAGTGTTGAATCATATTTCTTATGTTTCTTATGCAATCGATAAAAAAGTTTCACCAACACTTGTGAAGAAAAAGAAAACCTAACAGTACATCTTGGACAAAGCATTAATTGTCCAGTTTTCAAGCATCCAACCATAAGAAGAGCTACTCTAATTCATTTTCTTCACACGTGTCGCAGTAAGGGAATTAGGTCCTAAAAAAACTGAAAGAATTTTGGTCATTTTTCATCTCAAAGAACCTACAACATGATGGTGGAAGAGAAGAAGAGAATTGTAGGATAACGAACTTGTAAGGTAGAGTCTAGCTTTCAAGCGTGTGTCATTAGAGATCCTTTTGGCTAAGTATTCATAGGATGTATTCATTCATATATTGGGTACATACATCACATCGGTGGTCCTTAGACCTCCACTCTTCCACGGTAGAATAGTGAACTCCAAGGTTCATCAACATTTTCTTTTTCTCTATGTAATCATACAATGTACAATGAAAGAATCTGAACTAAAATTGATAGTGCATTAAGAGAAAATCAGTGACATAATTTCCAAGTTCAAACTCCTTATTGCAAACTTATTGTCTTTTCTCTCCAGGCAATCTTGGAACATAGAGAAAAAGGGAAGCTAGTATGACTTAAAATAAAGCCTACTGAAAAAGAAACAGACTTTCCATTCAATTCATTTTGACTAGAATTCAATTACATAACACCTTACAACTAGAAAAAAAGTGTTGAAGGGCACAATTTCACATATGCATAAAAAAAGAAAGATTACATTGAAGGGCATACTACTCATTTGAAGAAATTGGGGTTATGTAGAGGAGCAGGCTTTGGAAACATAAGGTGTATAGTAGTAAAGAAATGAGAATAAATTCTTTTGTAGGTAAGAGAAAATGAACACTGAACATTTTGAGGGAAATGTTAAAAATTTGAGGGATCTATAGGAGTTCAAGGTTTTGAGCAAGAAAGATGGGTTTTTGGGGTGAAGGTTGACTCTCATATCATTTTTTAGCTTGAGCCTTTAGTGAATAGTGCCATTGGGGGAAGAGGCCCAAGTAGGAGTTGTAGTAATGGCATTCTCCATAGTGCTTTCACTAGTGCTTACCTAGCTAAGAGGAGTTCATAGCCAATCGTAGGTTCCATGACCAGCACAACCAAGTTTTCTTATTTTCTTCTATGGAGTTGGATTCCTTGGAGTGATGCTAATTTTTTTTCTAATTTTGATAATTTCATGATCAAGCAATCATACTAATGGGGCTAGGGATCGATCTGAGGTAAGCTAGTGAGCTATATGAAAGCTTATTTGCAAAACTCTTTTTCATTACTTAGAAGTTGTAAGGGTCACTAATATTCAAGTTAGTTGAGCTTCAGATTGCCTTTCCCTTAAATGCTAATAGAAGAAAGTGACCTCGTGCATGAGTAATTAGAAGCATGATGGAGTGGATATACTTTCTCTACCAAAGACATCTGCTTGAATGAGCTGGTCAACATCTTCCCAGTTCTGTACATGTGAAAAAAAAACTTCTGATCTTCCTCTCCTGAACCTACGAGAACAATCTAAGAAGATGCTAGCAAAGATCTCGCTGAAGACTTTTCTAATTGCATCGCATCCATCAAAAGAATGTCATTTTTGCATGGTTGAGTAAGAAGAAAATGTGCTAGCTAAAGGAACTAGAATAGCTTCATGTATTATTAATTAATGGAAAGGTATTCTACAAGATCAATCCCTCTCTTACTAAGAAAATGGGGTATGAAACTCATTGATATGCTTCTTAAGGCGCTAACCACTAATTCATGAAGACTTTACTACAAATGTTTATGTTGAGGGTGAGATTATAAGATACTTTTCCCACCTTATCCATCTAACCATCTCTTACTGGATCAATTGAATTTACTACTCCTCTAGATACCCCTGTTCTTGCCACTTCCCATCCCTACGTGGGCCTTTCTCAAGCTATGGGCTTTGCAAGTGGAACTCAATTGGCTAAACTAAAAGATCCTAGTTGGTTCTTAAGCTCTTTACCTCTTTGCTAAAGGAAAGCTCTCCCTTGTCTAGTTCTACTCTGACACTGAATTCTTCCTATCATGATCTCAAAAGTCTTCCATTTCCAACTAGGAAGAGAGGGTAAGGAATCTTCATCTTATGGTTAAATATTGGAGAAGGGGGTAAAAGAGACTCAGACTCTTGAATCTATTCCCCTCCTGTAAAAATAACGTGCCTCAAGATTTACTTTGGGAATCTTTCTTTTTATGGGGATGGGGGCGCCCATCACAATGGATGCACATTACTATCAAATTTTCTTTTGAGTTGGAGCTAGCGTGTCCTGGAAGGAGAATATGGAAAAGTTGTTGCATAAGAAAAATAAGATATCTCGCTATCTCATATGCGAAAGAGGGGCATCAATTTTTCCACCTTCAAGCCAATTACTATCCTTTTCCATTTCTTTTTCACGGCTCAATAGATAATTTGATAAGCCAATGATTTTTTTTCATGTTTTAGAATACGGTTAACCAACATGTTAACTAATCGATTATGATAAATTGGATCGGATCTTACAGTTTTTTCTTCTGCAATACCTCGACGTGACATGAGCATGAAAGAGGTTCAAGAATCAATTTTATTTTGATAAGGGCTAAAAACAAATCACTTATTTTGGCTTTTTGACCCCATATTGTATGGTGGATTTCAAAAGATATGAAAAATCTCCCTCCAAGTTGTACATACGACTTTCATCGAATACAACTTTCCACAAAATTCTATATGTATCTATGAGATCGATTATGGAATTATGTTTACTCACTTTCACTTTAAATTGAGTGTCTGTTTCCCTTCTTTTCCTGCTAGGATTGGAAATCCTATATTTTACATATCCATACGATTGAGTCCTTGGGTTTCTAAAATAGTGTAATGGAAAAGAAGTGCTTCAATCATTGCTATTGGACTGGACTGTTTCTAAAAAAAGTTGAGGTATTTCGAATTGTTTGTTAAGATGGACAAAGGAAGGTAAAACCTCTAAAATTATTCCAATATTGGAAATCGAATCTCTTTAGAAAGAAGATCTTTTGTCTCATGGTAGCCTGCTCTAGTCCCCTTCCGAAACTTTCGTTATTGGGTTAGACATACACTTCACATGTTTCTAGCGATCCACATGGCATCATCAAATGATACAAGTCTTGGATAATAATCTACAATGCACTAGAACGCCCTTGTTGGCGATCCTTTACTCCACAAAGATCTAGGGTTCCTCAAACAATGTGATATCTCACGGGTAAATCCTTAACCCTTCCTCCTCTTAGTAATACTACATAATGTTCTTGTGAATTATGGCCAATACCGGTATATAAGCGGTGATTTCAAATCCATAGGTTAATCATACTCTGACAACTTTACGTAAGGTAAAGTTTGGTTTTTTGGGGGTGATAGTGGAAAAGTTGACAGATAAGTCACCCTTACTGTCACTCTACCGAACCGTACATGTCAAATCTTTTTGATAACATGGATTCTTATTTCTCAATGATATCCCATGATCGAGACAATTGGTTGAATCCCGTGAAACCATTTCATAGAAGTTCTTTGATATCATTCTTTTATAAAGCAAATCAACTTCGATTCTTAAATGATCCACATCACTTCTGATTCTATTGTAACAAAAGATTCCCCTTTGATGTGAAAAAGACCCGTATCAATAATTATGATCGTACATATGGACAACTCCTCAATATCTTGACCATTCGCAACTAAATCTTTTCTTTGTGCATGGGTAAAAAAAATATTTCTTTTTGGAGAGAGAGATTATTTCACCAATCGAGTCGCAGGTATCTGACATCTTCATACCAAATGATTTTCCACAAAGTGGTGATGAAATATATAACTTGTACAAATCATACAAATCTTTCTATTTTCCAATTCGATCCAATCCATTCGTTCGTGAAGCTATTTACTCGATCATAGACATTTCTTCAACACCTCTGACAGAGGAACAAAGAGTCAATTTGGAAAAAACTTATTATCAGCCTCTTTCAGATATGAATCTATCTGATTGAAGAGAATAACTTGCATCGTATCTCGGTTTCAATTCAAACATGGGTTTGATTCACACTCCATGTTAGAAGTATTTACCATTCAAAAGAGGAAAAATGGAGTCTTTGTCTAAAGAAATGCATGAGAAAGGGAAGATGTATAGAACCTTTCAATGAGATAGTGTCTCAAAATGGAATTCCAAACATATATGCCATGTTTCCTTACTTTGACAAGGTGCAAATATCTCAATTTTAGCCTTTAGATACTCTTTTAGACCCATTCGAATCGAGTAGTCAAAATTTGTATCCATTTTCATGATATGATGCATGGATCGATATATCATGGCCAATTCCTTAGAAGATTCTTCCACAATGGACTCGATAAGTGAGATTTTGAGTCAATGTTTATAGAATCTTCATCTGAAAAATGATTCATCAAAATAATGAGTCACTCCATCATTGCATCCGAGATCAACAAATGCTGGAGTTCCTATTCCATCTTTTCCTTCTTCTTGTTGTTGGATATCTCATCAGTATACATCTTCTCTTTGTTTCGAGCCTCTAGTGAGTTACATGAGTTAGAAAAGATCAAATCTTTGATGATTCCATCATACATGATGGAATCTCAAAACTTTGGATAGGTATCCTACATCGAAATGAATCCTTTCGGTTAAAGAATCTCTTTCTAATTGTTTTGGAACAATTAGGAGATTCTCCGGAAGAAATACGGGTTCTCTTCTAGTGGCAACATGCTATTGTGGTGGTCCCGCTTATGGGGTCAAATCAATCTATTCTAAGAAGAAATATTGGAAGATCAATCATCGATCTCATACCAAATCCCATCAATTGAATTATTTTTGAGAAATATGACATCTAAGTTGTACAAGTAAAGAGATCTATTCATTGATAAGAAAAAGAAAAATGTGAACGGTGATTGGATTGATGAGAAAATAGAATTCTGTGAACAAGTGATTGATTGATGATGAAGAAAGAGACTTTAGTTCAGTTCTCCACCTTAATGATAGAAAAAGGATTGATCAAATCCTATTGAGTCCGACTCATAGTGATCATTTAACAAAGAATGACTCGTTATCAAATGATTGAACAACGGGATCAATTTCCTTACGATACTTAGTTGACATTCATCAAAAGGATCTAATGAATTATGAGTTCAATAGATCTAGCGAAAGATAGATATTTCTTGCTCATTATCGACAATCACTTATTCACAAACCTCGTGTGGTGATAGTTTTCATTCCCCTTCCCCATCTCCTCATGGAAAACCCTTTTGCCCGCTTAGCCCTATCCCCTTCTAGAGGTATTTTAGTGATAGGTTCTATAGAACGATCTGTTTGGTCAAATACTGACAAACTCCTATGTTCCTTTCATTATGGTATTTCGAACAAGTTCACGGATGACAAGCCTAAAGGTTATCTTCTTGATGATATCGAATAATGATAATGATGATGATCTTGATATTGATACTGGTCGCTAACTATGATGAATGTGCTAACTATGTATATGATGCAAAAATAGACCCATTTGATATAACCCTTCAATTGAATTAGCAAAAGCAATGTCTCCATGCATAATATGGATTCCAAATATTCATGATGCATGTGAATGAGTCAATTACTTATCCCGATTTATTAGAGAACTATCTCTCCGTGGATTGTGAAAGATGTTCCACGAAAGATTCTTGTTATTGCTTGACCAATATTCCCCAAAAAGTGGATCTGCTCTAATAGCTCCGAATAAATTCAATACATTCATTAAGATACGAAGGCTTCTTCTTCCACAACAACAAAAGCACTTTTTCATTCTTTCATATACTAGGGGATTTCACTTGGAAAAGAAGATGTTCCATACTAACGGATTCGGGTCCATAATCATGGGTTACAATGCGCGAGATCTTGCAGCACTTATCAATGAGGCTTATTTTTCTTTAATAATAGATTTGACAGCATTACGACCTTTACCACAACGATGTTGTCCATAGATCAAATTATTTTTTGATATCACTTGATGTAGGCTCCATTGTGTGTGCTCGGGTAGAAGTTTTGTATAAATGTATTGCCATGTTATTAAGTCTTTTGCTTTAAGTTCTTTTCTCTATAAGATGTGGAATAGAATAACTTGAAGCGTAATGATCATGCATAATGCATTGTATGTCCCATAATAGGTCCCATCCTTTTACCCTTTCAGTCTATGACTATTCATAGCTCTTATCTTGACACCAAAGAAGAGTTCGACCCAATGCTTTATTTCTTTCCTAGTTGATCCTGATTTGACATTAGAAGTATATTGATTGTTCCCCAATAACCGAATACTTTTTTTGTAAATATTGCATATTTGATTTCATCCATAAATCTATTTTCTTCCCTATGAGTTCCAGTATAGATAAGAATTCTAGTTCTTATGTCATATGTTATGGTATGAATATACCATACCAACTCACTATGTATGGATGATGAGATTCCATTGAAAGAGCCAATTCCATAGATATTGAATGTTCCCATTAGCATGCATCAGTGAATTGAACCTAGAATTTGCCAATTATGAGTTGCTTTAACCATTCAACATGGATGCTTAAGGATCATCGTATCATGAATAACTAAATTCCAATTGAAATGAAATCTTTAGGAGGAATCAATGAAATGACATCAATTTAAATCTTGGATATTCGAATTGAGAGAGATATTGAGAGAGATCAAGAATTCTCACTATTTCTTAGATTCATAGATCAAATTCAAGAGGATCTTTCACTCACATTTTTTCCACCAAGAACATTTTATGAAACTCTTTGACCTCAATTTGGAGTATCCTACTTTCAGCGATTCAGTGCAACAAGCAATCGATATTTCACAATCAAAGGTGTAGTCGCTTGTAAAGTGGTCCTTATATCTGATAACAATTGAAAGATGGCAAAGAAAAATTCTCTATTTGATGGGGCTTCTTCCTATACCTATAAATTCCATTGGACCCGAGAGGAGACATTGGAAGAATCTTGTCTTCCAAAGAAATAGGTTGATTGTTTCACCTCAGTATCTTCCAAAAGGAAAAGATTGAGAGTTATTTCATGGACCCAAGAGAGTATTTGGGTTATCCCAATATATAAAAAAGCGTATCATGCAATCTAAGGGTTCATGGTGGAGGAATCGATTGGAAAAATAAGGATTCTAGTTGTCGGATATCTAAGAAGCGAATGGAATTGAGATCTCATTCAAAGAGAAAGATAGAAAATATCTAGAGTTTCTTTTTTAATCCTATATATCTGGAGATCTCATTCATGGATCCGATCCACAAGGACCATGATTGGGAATTTTTTGATCATCTTTCTTCGAGGAAGAAATGAAATATAATCAACTTGAATTCGGGATAGCTATTCAAAATCTTAGGGAAAGACTTGATTTGTTATCTCATGTCCGCAGTGAAAAGACCAAGGGGAGAGTTTTTCTTCAAACAAGGAGGGGAAACTATGCAATCCAATGATATTGAGCATGTTTCCCATCTCTTCTCATGAAACAAGTGGGGTATTTCTTTGCAAAATTGTGCTCAATTTCATATGTATGAAATAACTACTTCAAAATAGGAACCTGGATTTATAAGGACCATTTGTTGACCATTTGTTTCTCATTTTGATTGTATGTGTTCCTAAGAAAAGGGTGTGGAAACATATAGGAACTCTGGAATGGAAATGGAAAAGAAAAGTAGCTCCAGTTCCTTCAAAATGATAGTAAGATCCTTGACAAGAAGAAGGGGTGATTCATATCATCTTGACTTGGTTCTCTTCCACTCTTTTTTTACAATGAATGGTCTTCTCCTACCGCCTCGAATAGAGCATGCTAAAATAATCTTCTTCATATAAAAACTCGATTTAGATCAAGAAAATGTATTTTAGGAAACCATGTGCTATGGTTCAACTAAGTCAATCCTATTTCGAGAGCTTGACAATGGAATCCAATTTTTCCCATTATTTGACTATCCATAACATAATAATGCTAAAGAAGGCTCCGTGTCATTCGTGAATAGCGGTGTTTAGTTTCTACCCTTTGCCTTAGGATTAGTTAGTTCTATTTCTGGACGAAGGGATATAACTGAGAGTGTCACCTTGACTGGAGAAGTCATTAGTTGAGATTATCCCTAAACCCAACAAGAGTTTTTTTATTTGGACTTGCTCGTCATGATCAAGAATGGAATGGATAAGAGGCTTATGGGATTGACGTGATAGGGTAGGATGGCTATATTGCTGGAGCAAACTCTGGCTAATATGAAGCGCATGGATGGATACAAGCCTTTGGCCTTGGAATGAAAGACACCAATCGCTTTGTCTATGAACAAGGAAGCTATAATGTAACTATGAATCTTATGGAGATGATCGCTCGGATGAACGCAGCGATGCTTAACACATGCAAGTCGGATATGTGTTTCAGTGACGGGTGAGTAACGCAAGAACCTACCCTTGGGAGGGGAACAACAATGAAACGGTTTAATACCCCATTCTGAGGAGGAAAAGGAGGAATCCACGAGGACTCGCCTGATTAGTTGGTGAGGCAATAGCTTACCAAGGCGATGATCAAGCTAGTCAGAAGATGATCATGCCATAGACCGAGACACAAGACTATGAGAGGTAGGGGGGAATTTTCGCAATCTAAAGTGAGTAATGCCGCGGAGGTAGAAGCCCACGGTCGTGAACTTCTTTTCTCAAAGAAGAAGCAATGACGATATCGAGGAATAAGCATCGCTAACCCTATGTCAGGAGAAGACAGGGATAAGCATTATCTGGAATGATTGGGCATAAAGCGTTGTAGGTGATTTTGCAAGTCTGCCGAAATCCCATGGCTCAACCACAAAGGTGGAAACTACCAAGCCGGAGTATGGTAGGGAATTTTCAGTGGAGTCTGAAATGTGTGAGAACGGAAAGAACACCAACGATGAAAGCACTGTGGTGACAGAGAGAGATGAAAGCTAGGGGAGCAAATGGGATTAGATAAAGTAGTCCTAGCAATGATGGATACTAGAATCAAATACTACACTAATATTAGATAAATTTCAAATAGTTAAATTGAAATTTATCTAGTTTAACTTATCAAATTGATAGTGCAGCTAACAAAAGATAGTAATTGATTAGGTCGTGTAGGAACAAGGTTCAAATGGGACTACATACCCTAAAAAATCATGTTGGGGAAGGTCATTGTCGCAAAAGCCATTGGAATTTATATTTTATATAGGAAGAATCCTTTGTTATTAATCACCGAGGAAAAGGATGATAAAGAAGATAAATCAATTAGTTATTCAAGAAAATTTCATTTGATTTAATGACTAGAGTTAAACGAGGATATAGGAGACGCCAAAAAAGATTCATTTATTTGCATCAACCTTTATAGGGGCTCATTCAAGACTTACTCGAACAACTACTCAACAAAGGATGAGAGCTTTGGTTTCTTCTCATCGAAATAGGAGCAAGAAAAAGAGGGATTTTTGTCATTTGTGGATCACTTGGATAAATGCGATAACTCGTGAGGATAGGCTATTCTATAGTTATAGCATATTCATCCACAACTGTAAGAGACAATTGTTTCTAAATCGTAAATACTAGCAAATAGACCTATCAAATAAGAATTTTTTTTGATATTATTTCAAATAAAATCATTAATCAAAAATAAAAAAAAAGAATACAAATTAAATAAATGAATAAAAGAATCTTAATTATTATACTGAAACAAGAATGATTGAAATAGATTTCGGAGAATGGACGGAAAATAGAAGAAAAGAAATGAAGATTTGAGTAGGAATAAACGAACATCTTTCAAGAAAAAATATTTCTTCCCCATTTTTACTTTTATAATTTTAGAGTTTATAATACAAGAATCAATGATTCTAGTTTTTTCGAGCAAAAATTCATATTAATATGAGCTTGAGTTCATTAGACTTTTGAAGAGTCTATCTATTTATTTTGGTTCTAGGACTAGTTCTGGGATCGACTCCACTCTCCAATTGTTTCTCATTATTACAAAAGGTAACAAAGATAAAATACTTGTTTGTTTTATAGCAATAGTAATTAATCATTGTTTCAAAGTTAACATATTTGTCTGCCTAGATAATATTTTTCCTAGTTCACTAAGAAATTGACTAATTAAACTCATGTTTCTATAATATCTGATCTGATCCGATTGGGGTAAACGCGTCTAAAAAGATCGCATTTAATAAAAGGTTGTTTGGATTTATCCATGGTTTTTATTCCTTCTATATATCTATATAAAATAATCTATAAAATAGAATAGTTTTTTATTCATTTAATTAAGATTCGACCAAAATAGGATTTGGTTTGTATTATATATGTTAAAATCCCTAGTATTCTCATTTTTGATCGCTACAAGATCAATGATGTCATGAGCTTGGGCTTCTATTGCTGACATAAAAACATCTCTTTCCATATCTTCGGATATAACCCATAAAGGGTTGCATGTTCTTTGTACATAAACTTTTGTGAGAGTTTCACGAAGCTTCAATAGTTCTTCTACTTAGAATAAATTCCTACTTGTTCCTCCTAAAAGAACTAGCGGTTGGTGAATCATAACTCGATGATATTGATATAACATCATGAATGGTTCTTCTATCTATATATTGCGATTGGGTTAAAGTATTAAAGAAAGGGGAATCAAAAGAACAATAAAAAAATAAAAACAACCAGGGCATCTTTTGTACATTGCATACCGCAATGGAATTTATCTTTTTGATAGAAGCTATTATATCGAAAAGAATAAATAGAACCTATCCAATCCAAATAGTTAAATGATCCATTTACCACCCTTCCTTTCGTAGTAGTTAAAAAGATACTATGATGGTTGTTGTTTTATATCTTTATCTCAGTGGTTTAGCAATCCAAAGTTTTTTTTGATAGGATCCAAGAAGGATCAAATAATTTTTTCCATTTTTTAACTCTTTCTCTCATAACATAAAAATAAGAAAGAGACTTCCGGTGTGGAAGAATAATAGTTTGTGATTGAAATTGACTCTTGCTTGACACATAAAATCAAATTGGGAATAACCTTCTTTCATACTACTATCTCGATACAAAATCTCATGTTAGAAAAAAATAAAGGTTTGTTTATATCGAACTCAGCCATGCTATTATCACTTATTCTTTATTTGATTCATACATGAAGGCATATTTTTTTTCTCAAAAAAAACTCATTGCTAAGCGTGAGGGAATGCTAGACGTTTGGTAATTTCTCCTCCACCGAATGAAAGATCCCATTGAAGCGCTAATCCCATACATATTGTATGTACATCCGTGATACAAATTGCATAGTATCATAAATGGTGATTCGGTATTACCCATCTGGAGAATTTATAAACAAATAAAGATCCCTAGTATCATCTTCTATGAGATATATCATGAGACCAACAAGTTGATTGAGATCTCACTATTAACCTCTTGGCCTAAAAAGTAATCTTTCTCGATGAAGTCGGTTGATTAGAAAATTGTATCCCGAGGAACCGACGCACCTTTGGATGCATACGGTTGAAAGAATTGCAAAAAAAAATCAATGTGTCGATTCCAATTATTTCTTTTTTTTTAACATGAGTTTTGCCTTCCCCTTCCCTATATTCTATAATGTAGAAAATCAAAAAGAATTTTATGAACTTATTGAACTAACCTCTCATTGATGTATTGTTTCATCAAAATTCAAATTACGATGTCATTTTCTTTGTTCTGAATGGGCCCTTTCAATTCTTTTAGGTTCTTGTTCTACCTGGAGAAGATTTGCAATTCCATTTTGAGCATATAGGTCAAATGATTCCAGTACCACTTCTTTTTTTTTTTTCAATTTTTCATACCTTTCCCAAAAATATTCGATGTATTCATCATACTACTCCATTGGTAGGCAGTTTAAAATTATCCCTATAGTAAGTCTAATAATAGTCTATGATACAAGCAGTAATCATGTAATTCTTATATATTCTACAAAATAGATTCTCTTATAATAAGTTATATTCTATTTCATTAATAATGAATTTAATAAATTATTAAGAATTTAATGAAATTTCTATTTTCTTTTTATATTCTTTATTTCAGAATTACTACATTTACACTCCCATTCTATTACTTTTACTCTTACCATTTATAATTTGGTATTCTTTGAATGGAGCCTGGATACTTTCTTTTATCAGTCCAAGTAAACCATCAATTATTTTAATTGATAATATTGATTCCCAATAAGAATTATTATGCTTCACGCTCCAAATTATTGATGGTTCAATAAATAAATATATATTTATTGGATGAACAGAGAATACTCGATCGAGGGATAACGGAGAAATACCATATGACCAATATCGACAAGTCACACTATACATCAACCCAAGCTGCATCTTCCTCTCCGGATTCCAAAAAAGGTACTTTTGGAACACCAAGGGCATTAAGATAAAGAAAAAATGAAGTACTATATTTTACTTTAATATGGAAACGTAACAATGGTTTTATTGTCTTCATCATTTTTCTCTTTCTTTTCTATTCTTATATTCTATTTTTATATCTTTTAATCTTCTTTCTATTTAGAATCTTATTTAGATTCTATAAAATAGAACTTAATATTATTATCTTAGACTTATAGTATTTATAATATATATATATATATATATATATATATATATATATATATATATATATATATATATATATATATATATATATATATATATAATGGAAGGTTCATAGAGGAATACAGAATGAATAAAGAAAGATATAGAGAACTACAAGATTCATAGAGGAATACATAATGAATAAAGAAAAATTGTAACGAAGGGGATCGATGGGATCAACCGATTATATGATTTTGAATTCTAAAAATGTATCTATGCATTTTTTTCCCTAAAAATCCTCCCATTGCGTATTGGTACTTATTGGGTATAGAATAAGATTTGTTTCTATTTGTTCTTCTAAATAGAAAAGAAAAGAATTTATTTCATTAAAAATAAAAAAGAAGGGAATACAAATAAATATTAATCCTTTCCTATAAAAAATCTACCAAACAGTGAAATACACGGTCTAGTCTTTTCCAATGCGATAAAGTTACATAATGTCTATTTCTTTCAGAAGGGTATTTACATGGGTTTGCCTTGGTATCGTGTTCATACCGTGTATTGAATGATCCGGTCGATTACTTTCTCATATAATGCATACTCTAGTTTCGGTTTGACGATGGCTCTATATGAATTAGTGGTTTTGATCCCTCTAACCTCTTGATCCAATATGGAGATACAAGGCATGTTCGTTATACCCTTCATGACTGTTTAGAATAACCAATTGGGGTTGGAATATATCGGGAGGAACTATAATGAATCCGGGCATTTGAGTTATGAAGGTGTGGTGAGCACATATTTTGTTTTGCTTCTTGTCACTATCGGCATTGGGTGTATTGGGACCTAGAAATATTCTATGATGAATGTAGAAAACCTTCTTTGGATTTTCCCAAGATCTTTGGAATTCATTTATTTCTCTCGTGAGTTACTTGCTTTGGCTTTGGTGCATTTCATGTAAGATTTTATGGTCTGGTATATGGGTGTCGATCCTTATGGACTAACGGAAAAGTACAATCTATAAATCCGGGGTGTGGAAGGTTTTGATCCTTTTGTTGGGGAATAGCTTCATCATATTGCAGTACATTGGGCATATTAGTGGTCTATTCCATCTTAGTGTCCGACTCAACGTTTATACAAAGGATTACGGGTAATATTGAAGCGTGCTAATAGTATTGTTGCTATTTGCAGCCAGTAGTTGGAACTATGTGGTATGGTTTAGCAACTACTCCAATCAATTATTTGGTCTCACTCTTATCGTGGGATCGGGTACTTCAACAATATATATCGAAGAGTTGGGGCGGACTAGCCAAAAATTTGAGCTTATCGCTTGGTCTAAAATTTTGAAAAATTAGCTTTTATGATTACATTGGTAATAATCTGAAAGGGGATTATTCGAGGCTCAATGGATAATGGGGATGGAATAGTTATGGTTGGGGCACCCCATATTTAGAGATAAAGAAGGGCGTGAACTCTTTGTACATCAAATGCCTACCTTTTTTGAAACATTTCCGGTAGTTTTGGTAGATGGAGACGGAATTGTGAGGGCCGATGTTCCTTTTAGAAGGGAAGAATCCAAGTATAGTGCAAGTAGGGGTAACTGTTGAATTTTGTGGTGGAGAACTCAATGGAGTCATTTATAGTGATCCTGCTACTATGAAAAAATATGCTAGACGTGCCCAATTTGGTGAGATTTTGAATTAGACCGGCTACTTTGAAATCAATGGTGTTTAGTAGTCCAAGGGGTTTTGGGCATGCTACTTGTTTTACTTTTTTTTTTGGACACATTTGGCACGGAGCGAACCTTGTTGAGATGTTTTTTGCTATTGATCCAGATTTGGCTGCTCAAGTGGAATTTGGAGCATTCCAAAAACTTGGAGATCCAACTACAAGGAGACAAGTAGTCTGATACAAAATTCCTTCTTCCATCTTTTGCCTCTATTTTTTCTTTTCTTCTAGTATTTAGATATTTCATTATATTTCATATATTTATCTTTTTTTTCTATATTGTTATGTATAAATAGAATAATATAAAAAAATTTGAAATAGAATATAATCGAATAGTAATAAGATATGAATGACTATATCTATATATACATACTATGATAGATAGTAATAGCTAGTAATAGTAAATTGTAAATCTCAAATTCTAATTTCTTTAGTAAATAATCCAAAATGAATAGGTGTGGAAGCTAACCACGATCGAATCTATGGAAGCACTAGTTTATATATTCCTCTTAGTTTCGACTTTAGGGATAGTTTTTTTTTTTGCTATCTTTTTTCGAGAACCACCTAAAGTTCCAACTAAAAAAATGAAATGATTTTCATTATTTCCATTGAAGTAATGAGCCCCATATTAATATTGGAGCTCATTACTTCAACTAGTCCCCATGTTCTTGAAGGGATCTCTTAATTTTTTGAGAGGGTTGCCCAAAAGCGGTATATAAGGCATACCCAATAAAGCTTACAAGTAAACCAGATATGGAGATGGCAACTAGGGTTGCTGTTTCCATTTTTTGATAATTTCAAGATCACAAAGGATCACGATAATGTTGTTTATTTACAACTACAACGGAATGGTATACAAAGTCAACATATTTAAACCCATGATGAAAGAGGATTTATGGCTACAAAAATCGTTGAGAGTAGTTCTAGATCTGGGCCAAGATCAACTGGCATAGGGAGTTTATTGAAACCATTGAATTTGGAATATGGAAAAGTAGCTCTAGGGTGGGGACTACACCACTTATGGGAGTTGCAATGGCTCTATTTGCAATATTTCTATCTATTATTTTAGAAATTTATAATTCATTTGTTTTACTGGATTTCAATTAATTAGTTCATAAAAACTAGTAAATCTAGAAAAAAAGATTATTTTACTTATACTTACTTAATGCTTAAGATACTTAATACTTCAACTTAAGATTACCTAAGACTTGGATTTATAGACCATTCGTAGATCGTGAAATTTATTTATTTCGATATTTCATTTCTGGAATATGAGCGTGCATAACCGCATGGATAAGAGACAATTGCTTTTAGGAGGTTTGATGTTAATATACAACATATTTCTTCTATAATTTCCTATGTGTTTACAATATCAAGGTCAACAAATGGTCGACGAGTAGTAAACCCACTACTCATCGTATTTGGTTTAGTATTGCTATACGTGACTTGAGTCATGATGATATTCTTGAAGAGCGTCTTTATCGGAACATTTTTGCTTAGCACTTTGGACGTTAGCAATAATCTTTTACGTGGCGTCCGAAATCTATTTCATGTATATATATATATATATATATATATATATATATATATATATATATATATATATATATATATATATATTCTTTTGTAGTTGATATAATTTCCTATTTGAACATAATTTTTTTTTATTAAATTTTTGTAGGGGAAAACAAAATTTTTTATCTTGATTTATAAAAAAATAATAATTATAATGTCTTTTATAATTTTAAGAAAAAATTGCTTCCTCCTAATAATTCCAGAAATATTTTTACCAATAAATGAAATAACACTTCATTATTGAAAACTAAGAACTCTTATTAAATTGTTTGATTCAATTAAATTAAATTTATTTTATTTTATTTAATTTGACTTTACATATGATAATTATATAAAAATATTATATTATATTTAATATTTATTTTTCTTATGTATACAACTATTCAATCCGATTCCCTTTAATTTTTAACTTAAACTAAAATAATCTACTTATATTCAAATCAAATTAAAATCAAACTTATTAAATTTTTTAATAAATTTATTTTTTCCACCTTGAATAAGCATGATATATATATATATATATATATATATAATTCGATGTTTTTTATAATGAACATTTAACTTAAGCTCCATTAATTAAATGCAATTTCTGACTTGCTCAGCGCTGAGGGAAAATAAATAAATAAAAATTTAAGTATTCTACATACATCAGAATTGCATCTTTCCAACGTTGAAAACTACACATAAAAATAATTTTGTGTGGTCAACGTGGTCAACGATTGTGATGTGTGAATAATCTAAAGTAGGGCCCCACATCCATTTGACATTCTCAAGACCATTTGACTTGGTCAATCTGAATTCCCATAGTTTAATTCCTATTGGTTTAATACCTTCTCAAAAACAGTTTTTTATATATGAAAAACCAAATAAAAATCATAGATTTGTCATCTTCCATTATTAGAGGCAAGTAATGCACTCAATCAAAACTGAATAAATATGAATATTAAACCTAATTATTTATTATGGATTTGAGGCTCAAGTATGTGTTAGTAGATGTTGGTGTATCTGAGACCTTTGGGAGAATTTCATTCTATTTGCAATTACTGAGAAGCAACTCAACTTCAAATGTATGGTATCATGAAGAATTTAAGTGCAAGTTGGTCCTAATGGCTTTTCTCATGAAAGGAGCCTCCTTTCTCTTCCTCATAGGAGAATGTCCTCTACCTTCTCATATTATTTAGGAGAAGGTAGAGGGCCTACCTCTCATAGGAGAATCCCTCTACCTTCTCATGAAAAGGAGCCTCCTTTCTCTTCCTCATAGGAGAATGTCCCTCTCATATCTATTTAAGAGAATCCTACCTACACCTTTCATTCTATCAAAAGAAGCAACTCAACTTCAAATGTATGGTATCATGAAGAATTTAGGTGCAAGTTGGTCCTAATGGCTTTTCTCATGAAAGGAGCCTCCTTTCTCTTCCTCATAGGAGAATGTCCTCTACCTTCTCATATTATTTAGGAGAAGGTAGAGTGCCTCTACCTTCTCATAGGAGAATGTCCCTCTACCTCCTCATGAAAAGGAGCCTCCTTTCTCTTCCTCATAGGAGAATGTCCCTCTCATATTATTTAAGAGCCCTACCTACACTCAATAGATATTTACCCCTAATAATAGAGAAAAGTTTTGGATCAATTCTCAAGCCATATTGGACCATTATGTATGAAACCAAGATTCTCTCTTGATAATGAGAGAACGTCCACCCCTCTACCTTCTCATAGGAGAATCCCTCTACCTTCTTATAAAAAGGAGCCTCATTTCTCTTCCTCATAGGAGATCCTTCTACCTTCTCATATTATTTAAGAGAAGGTAGAGCGCCTCTATCTTCTCATAGGAGAATGTCCCTCTACCTTCTCCTGAAAAGGAGCCTCCTTTCTCTTCCTCATAGGAGAATGTCCCTCTACCTTCTCATATTATTTAAGATCCCTACCTACATTCAATAGATATTTATCCCTAATAATAGAGAAAAGTTTTAGATCAATTCTCAAGCCATATCGGACCATTATGTATGAAACCAAGATTCTCTCTTGATAATGACGATGAATTTTTTTTTTTACCTCCTTAGAAAGACTCCACGAAGAGAATTGGTAATGGCTAATTGTTCTGTATGAAGCCATATGAGTCACGGTTTAAAGAAGATTCACATGGACTCTATTCCTTCTCATAACTCACTCGAGCTATGGAGACAGACTAGAGACATTTTGGATCATTTATCGCCATATTATAGAATTTTGGACCATTTATCACCATTTATCATAGTAGAGACTACAGAGACAACACTTCGGATTTTTTATCGTCATAGAATTTCTGGATTATGAAGAAGATAATGAGCCTTTAATAATGAAAAACTCCTTTCTTACCTCATGATATATAATGAAATATAAAAAGGTTAAAAAGAAAGTTCATATCAAAATGCCTTCGCAAAATCTTCTGCTAACTTAACAAATGGAATACTTGGTTATGGCTAATTGTTGCTCAGTCTGAAATCTTTTTATTTTATCCTTTTGTGGGATCTTTCGATACTTTGTCTCTTATTAGTGTTTTATTATTACCGTTTCGAGCAAAGATAAATAAGCTGGTGGTCTTACTCAAGCAAAGCATCACCAATTCAAACCTTGTAATGAAAAGCACATATCCATTAAGTTAACATCAAAATAATGAATAGAAGTTCAAAAGTAAATACCATTTTACATCTAGACAAAAAATAAATTCCTGCTCTGAGGTAGAAAACTAGATCCCATTGCAACAATACTTGTATTATTAAAATAAGTCAATTGACTCAAATGAAAAAAAGAAAAGATATAGTCAGCTAGTATACACCCCAATTGAATTAAATAGTCTCTTCCCACTAAGGTTCAAGTAGTCTTGAACAGGCACTAACCATATTGTCATCTCAAGTGAAGTGCATGCTTCCTTTCTCTTTGATTTACAAGCAGCTTGGGTGACATGGGTTTTGTTTTTTCCTTTGTAGATCTGAATTAACATCACATATTAAGTGTATTTAGCTCCTTCAGGTTCAATGTGAAATACAATGCTCATTTTTAGAGGTGAAAGGTGAAAACGTGTATATAATTTGCTTACTTTTGGGGGTGGAATGGGTTATGAAAATTGGGAACAGGTCTGGCATGCGGCACCATTGTTCTTCTCATCTGTTTGATCTCTTTTTCTTCTTCAATCTATATTTTTTTTTTTCAGAAAGACAGGAATATGTGAAACATAATGTAATACAAGATAACCAAACAATGCAATGTTTGGTTTTACCATCTTTGCATTCTCCTGCTCCTCCCTAATTCTTTTGCCATTCAATTCTTTCTCTTTCATCTGTGAGGATATAGTTTGAGAACTCAGAAAGATAAACTGCAAACTTTATATTCTTATTAGGCCAAAGAGCTTCTTACTTTCTTATCAAATTCTGATCTTTCCACAGCCCTATGATCCACATGCAGTACAAACTCCTGGACATCTGTGAGAGGCCTTCGTTCTCTTTCTGGAAGAGGAATTGGATCCCTGCAACAGAGATTGTATTAATTTATAACATATCCTTATAAACATTGAGAAGTGTATGAAAAATAATTCAATTTGATACAGACTCTTTCATCATAGGCTGTGCTCTGAAAATTCTTCTCTCTGCCTCTTCCATTTCCATCCTTAGACTCTCTTCCATCATTCTCTGTATCTCCTCTTCATGTCTAATCAAGCTATCCAAGTGGAAAACCTCTGGCTTTGTGCTTTGTTTGGGTTGAGGTTTTGGTGGAATCTTAGAGAAGAAATGAATCATATAATTGAATTAAAAATGACTAACTATTTGCCAATGGGAAAGAAGAGGACGGGGTTCTCTTACAACAGGATAATATGTAGTATAAGGATAAGGATTCGCCTTGGGAATCCGAGCTTTCTCTTCTTCCAACTGCTTTTGTAAGATTTGAAGTGTAAAGAGTTTCTCTTTCTCCAGTCCTCGCTCCTGAAAAGTAAAATTCAAATAAAAATGACCATTTTTGACTGCATGGAATTTGAGCTTCATATTTACGTTATGACAAACCTCAGTATGGAGATGGAAGGGATTTGGCTTTGTGATTTTGGGAATGATTTGTTGGCTATGTTGAGAAGATTCAGAATTAAGTGAAAGCTGGAAAAGGGAAAGAAGGAAGCTGTGTCAATCAAAATTTTATTTTAATATGAACATAGGAGAGAAGCTAACAAGTATCTCATATACACATACCTTGTGGAAGATTTCTATCATCATAGTTGAAGATGGAGGGCCTAACCTATCATTTGTGGAGAAATGAAACTCTTGTGGAATTGTAATTTGTGTTTTGGATTGGCAGTGCAATCCCACATCTCCCTTGCTTTCAAAGATCTGCATTTTGCTTTACTTTCAGAAGATAGTAGGGGTAATGAAATTCAATCACGCAATAACAAAAAAAAAAAAAAGAAGAAGCCCAAAACAATTTCAAACTTATGATGTGACAGCACAGACCTTCTCGTTGAGTGGCCTGGCCTTAAATTTGGGAATCTTTTCAAATTCCTCCAGCTCCAGATCTTGTGAGCTCTTTATCCTTTGTTTCCATAGAAATCATAGAAGAAATAAAGATATTTTCAGTCAGGGAAGTTTATAAACACAATTCAAGATGCATAGCTTCTCATGTTTGATAGATAATAATACTTTGTTGGTCGTGCCCGTAGTGCAGTTTCAAGAATAGGCGGCCTTGGTTCAGTAAGCTTCGAGGGTTTGCACTGGTTCTGTCACAGAACAACATCCTTCAACATTATGCTAAAAGAACTAGGAGGATTCAACTAAGAACCAAAGCCAGATGAGATAACCAATTTAATATTATTTGTAATTGTTTATTTTTTTAACTGGAAGAACAAACTGAACAATGCTTTATACCCGTGCAAAAGAATCTACTGAAGA
Source organism: Cymbidium sinense (assembly GCA_021442155.1). Classification (NCBI taxonomy): domain Eukaryota; kingdom Viridiplantae; phylum Streptophyta; class Magnoliopsida; order Asparagales; family Orchidaceae; genus Cymbidium; species Cymbidium sinense. The sequence goes on from JAKCPB010001296.1 coordinate 121,272, forward strand.
GACAACAGAAACTGTTTCAGCATGTTGATTTGCCCTTTCCATGGTCTTCAAGTGAAATTCCTACAGCGATTGAAATAAAGCTCGAGACCACAAAAACTGAAAATCACAATAGCTATTCAGTCTTAGAATCTATTAGTTACATGAAAATCTGGCAATTGGGGAGTGCTTCTCGGCAGTGTCGGCAATGATGGAGCTTGAAGAATCTGTGAACAAGGTACCAAAAAATCATTAAGCAGAAACTTATGAAGAAAATGATCGCATCTTGCAAATGATCTGACCTTCTTATTTAATGGTCGAGCTTCGAACTTGGGCATCCTGGCCAACATCTCCTCCTCGAGCTCTGCGGAGCTCTTAATCCTGACTGCTCGAACCCTTTGAGCTGTCTCAAGTTCTGGTTCTTTTGGCCTTGTCAAGGTAAGTTTTGGCCTCATTTTAATTGAGGTAATTGTATCCTGATAAGGAACAAGTGATTTATCAATCTTACATCTAGTAGTTTAAATTTTCAAGACAAATATATATATCACTTTATGATAATTATTTTAGAACATGCATAAAAAGGTTGTTAATGAAACTTAGTTAAAAAATTCTTTTGCTTAGGGAAAACAAGAATAAGTTCATTCAAATGCACCAAACCTGTGAAAACGATCTATGATGTTGGAGCTCAATGTCTCTGGTTACATGAAAATCTGGCAATTGGGGAGTGCTTCTCGGCAGTGTCGGCAATGATGGAGCTTGAAGAATCTGCGAACAAGGTACCAAAAAATCATTAAGCAGTTTGAAAACCAAAAGCAGAACACCTTATGAAGAAAATGATCGCATCTTGCAAATGATCTGACCTTCTTATTTAATGGTCGAGCTTTGAACTTGGGCATCCTGGCCAACATCTCCTCCTCGAGCTCTGCGGAGCTCTTAATACTGCTCGAACCCTGTGAGCTGTCTCAAGTTCTGGTTCTTTTGGCCTTGTCAAGGTAAGTTTTGGCCTCATTTTAATTGAGGTTGTATCCTGATAAGGAACAAGTGATTTATCAATCTTACATCTAGTAGTTTAAATTTTCAAGACAAATATATATATGACTTTATGATAATTATTTTAGAACATGCATAAAAAGGTTGTTAATGAAACTTAGTTAAAAAATTCTTTTGCTTAGGGAAAACAAGAATAAGTTCATTCAAATGCACCAAACCTGTGAAAACGATCTATGATGTGGGAGCTCAATGTCTCTGGTTCTAGACTGAAACTTCTGAATCATCTCTGCAGCAGAAATGTATGGTGCTACTTCCTGTACGAAAAAAAGAAAAAAAAAACAATCTCTAATTACGGTTTCAAATAATTGAATATAGATAAACAGATCTTTTAAAAATTAATGCATCAGTCATGTCAAAGAATATTTGGGTTATTTGGATACCTTGCGTTGCTCTTGATAACCTTTAATACCTAAAGTAAATAAGTCATTTCCTTCAGATAAACCTGGCTTTGATTTGTGCAGCAACACTGTAGCTTTGACATTGTGTATCTGCGAACAAGGAAATCATATTTAAACAATCAGGCAGAAGAATTAAAAAGATGGAATGATCAAAATACCAAAAAAGTGAGTTGTTAGAACACTTGCCTTCTTAGAACCTCCTCCCTCAAACAACTTCTGCCTCTTAATGGCTTGGTTCTCCTGAGAAATGTCAGTAGATAATGCATTTTTTTTTGGGACACTTCCAGGAACTCTGCTAAAGAGGAGGACAGAATTATAGAGAGCTCAGGCAAGGAAAGCAAAAAGAGAATATGAAAGTATTGTCACTCACTTGGTGGCGCTCTTTTGAGGCTTGATGCCTCGAGCGGGTTGAGCAGGAGTGTGGTTCTTGGGCTTTAATCCTGAAGATAATTTAACCAAGCTAGCTGCCTTTTAGCTGTTTGATTCTGTGAACCCATTGTAACTGCTTTTCTTGAACAGGAGGCCTTTGAAGTGAAGTTTGGGAGGAGAGCTTCACTTAAACTAGAATTTACCAACCTCTTACTGGTTTGGTCTGATTTGTTGATTGTAGCTAGATGTGTATGTAAATCAGTGTAATATTTGATAGAAGTGGTCGTAGAAAATACATCACTGAGAAAATCTATGAGAATTATTGATACCTTGGGGTGTAACTACATCAAGAACAGGAAATGCAAAGGAAGAATCATTATTGAGGCAGACCTCTGACGATGAACTGCATTAAGGATAGAAAGAGATTATAATATGTCAGCCTCAGTTTTTACAGGTTTAAAAAGACAAATGGTTATCTAGAAGAATTTACATCTTATCTTTCTTATGAACAATATTACTTCCATGTGGTTTGCCATCAACATCCTGAAAACAGGCAATGGATTCATTAGGATGAAGAATAAGTTCACAAAATTTTGATATCGGATGAATATTATCCTCCTTATGTGAGGTCACTTCACTTACAAATCCAAAAGAACCCTTTCTATCAATAACTTCCATATCCACAGCCATCTGCAGCTCAACAGCACTATATCACAAGAAGGACAATTGAATGAAACTTAAAAGATTTAAAAGACAAATCAATAATGAGAACAAAGATAGTTGCTTTCTTACTTGATGCTGGAATCTTGTTCAACTCCATGGTTGCCTGCTTCTACAACCTCTGGCTCCTGCCATAAACTCAAATATTAACATTGCTTTCATCATTGAAACACCCATCAAACATCGTCAATGACAAATTTCTTAAGAATAAAGGAAATGGATCAACAGCAACGTTAGACGAATCACCTTCTGGATTTTTTCTTCATCTCCAAAATCGCAAGAGCAATCGATATTTGATCTGCCTTTCCTTATCTTTGGCATGAAAGCTATCGAAATAAAAGAAAAATGGAATTAACCATAAATTCCTAAACAAAATGAGAAACATACAAGAAAAACGTTGTATGAACAGATAATCTGCATCAAGATCCTCTTGGTCGAAACGAGAGAGAATTTCAAATAACTATTCAGACAAATCAGAAAAAATAAATCGTAAAAAAAAACTCTTTGTTTGATGAACCATAAAACCCATAAAGATCCAATCACGTACGATTCGAGCATCTCAAAAGCACAGACCCATAGTATTGAGATTCAAAATCGAGGAACAATAAAAAAATGTAGAAGGCGAAGCGGAATCTTACGGGAAGGGCCATAGCTGAGAGAGGTCTCGAACCATTGCTCGGCCTTTCTGATCTCTTCCTCGGTCTCTTTGTTGAGGAAATCGAAGAAGCGAGGTGCGGAGAACTCGTAGGTTTCGTCAACCTGGAGATTGGCCTCCATGGGGAACGAGAGGAAGTAGGGTTTCTTGGTCTCTGTGTTAGGGTTTCTGGGTTAGGCGAGGGAGGGCAAGAGGCTTGAACTCGGGTGAGAGCAGTTAAGGCTTCTGTTTCTTCTTTACAATGGGGGATTATTTGGGTGAACCGCAACGGTCGACTTCAACGGTCGAATTTCTTTTTTAAATCGGGGTCCGAGAAGGGATGATCCGAGCCGTGGAGAGAGACGCCGCTACCTCTCACAACGGCTTTGCGACGGTAGGGCCCACTAGGGTGCAATGGTAACTTGCACGTGCCAACCACACGCGTTTGAGATTTAGACTAAATATTTTTATTTTTCAGTTATTTTTTCCTCAGGTCTCAAAGCATAAAAAAAGATCATGGAAGCACTCAAATATATAATATATTAATGAAAAATAAAATAAAAGATTTATGTACATACCATATAATTTTTATTCATTTATATATATATATATATATATATATATATATATATATATATATTTATATATCTAACACTTTACTATATTTAAAAAAGGTACATCTCTCTTTTAGAAAGTGAATGATAATGATATTTTTGATATGATAATGAAGATTAAGATGTATATATATATATATATATAAAATTAAAATTTAAGTATTAGATAGGTAAATACATAAGAATTATGTGAAATGTATGTAAGTCCTCCAAACAAAATATAGAATACTAAGATATCATATTAAAGCCTTAATCCAACTCGAAAAAAATAGAGTGTAAGAGCTTAGCTCTTTGTTCATATTCTACTCATTCAAAAATTTACTTATTCATATTGGGCCAATATTCTAAATTGACAAATTGATTAGCTCTTCAAGTCATTAACCTCAAATTGATTTGACTTCTTAATAATAAAATTAAAAGTTTCTACTTATAATTAAATTAAATATATATATATATATATATATATATATATATATATATATATATATATATATATATATATATATATATATATATATATATATATATATATATATATAACTATATAATTCAAACTAAAATGCATCAAAGGCAGTTGAATGAAAACTATTTTTGATTTTCTTAAACATAGATCAAAATATTTGTTCTGCATTCTTGCTTAGCATCTAAAAATTTAAAAAATCATTTGCCATTTTCTATTATTAATCATAATTTGGCATAATAAAAAAACAAAAAAAAAACATAAACAATACATTACGTTAATATGAAGGCCATCGAGTGCAAACCAATTATGCTTGATGAAGCGTTTTTCAATCTCAATCAATTAATTAAGAAGTAATATTGGAAGTTAGGGATTAATAATTTTTGCATTTGTAAATTTATTTAAGTAGTTGGTTTTAGATATTCAATGAAATATTTATAAATAAAGTCATTGTTTAAAATTAAAATGACTTAATAAAAATGGAGAAAGAGAGTTTAAAGAAAGAAGTTTTGTGATTTTATTAGACTATTTAGAAGTTGTGTGCCAGAAAATTAGTTGCGGTAGAATAAAATTTTACGTCTTAACTTTGTTGAGAAATTCAACACTAATAGATTGAAAAGAGAATAAAAAACTCCATAATTTTTACGTGAAAAAATCCCATGAAGAGGGGGAAAAAATCACGGGGCATAGCCTAGTAAAATGCTCTACTATATATTTATATTGTAGTACAAAGTTTTAATTTTCTCGATAATGGGGTTACAAGGTTGTATGTGAGAAAGCATGCCAAAGAGAATTTCGAGAACAATAGCGAGTTGGTCAGAACGTTGTTGGTGACGCCGGATGATAATAGACGATCGATAATGGTGGTGATGAAGAACTTCGAACTTTTAGCTCTCTCTCAGCTTTCTCCCAAGTTTGCCTCTTGCTCATTCCTCCATTTATGACAAGAATGAGGTCCTATTCATAGGATTTTGAGAGGGCCTTTGTGGTCATTGTAGCCAAAATCTCAAAAACTCAATCAGACGGTTCATATTCATTCATTTGATCATAGACAATTTTTTTTTTTGTGATTTGATCATTCAAATGACCTTCAATCTCAGTGATCTTAGGCTCATTGGATTCGTCTCGTCGAGCCGCTTGATTCGACTATAAGTCTGTCAAATTTGAAAGTCATTTGATCATTCAGGCAGTATTTTGAAGTTTTTATATGTAGCTTTTTTGAGCTCATTTGAGCTCGATTTGATCCACTTCTAGTATTGTTGAACTCATCTCATTGAGTCATTTAATTTGATTATATACATGCTTTAACTTGAGATCTGTGTTTCATTTATAAATTTTAGAAGAATATATCAATTGCCCCATATTTTTGGATGAAAAAACTTATTTTATTCAATAATATATAAAATCACTTTAAGTAAAAATTATTAGAATTTGCAATTATATATATTTTGTGTATCAAATTTATTTATTAATTAATTAATTAATTATTAATATGTAATTACTTAATTAATTAATTAATTTGCTAATTAGTTATTAATATGTATTTAATTTAATTTATTTTATATATATATATATATATATATATATATATATATGCTTTTAAAGAGAGGGGTTGTGGGTACCCCAATTTCCTTTTTTAAATTTATTTCTTTGTCGTGAGAGAGAGAGAGAGAGAGAGAGAGAGAGAGAGAGAGAGAGGAGGAGGAGGAGATGGAAAGACCCCTTTTTAATGAAGAATATAAAGAATTTTTTTTATTCAATGAAGAATGTGAAGAATTTTTTTAATTTAAAATATCAATAATTTTGTCTTCTCTCTTTTTTTTTAGAAAAATGAAGAGTTTTCTTCTTCTTTTTTATTATTTTTTAAAATAATATGAAGGATTATTTTATTTTATTTTCCAATTCATTGAAGAATTTGAAGAATCTCCTTTTCAAGTATAAATATCTTCTAAAGGCTAATGAAAAATTTGACTTTATTTTATTCACTTTCTTTTTCTATGGTAGCCTCCACTGACGTGTATAATGGTGCCGATCTCCCATCGCAGGCTCCAGTTCTCCCTAATTTCGGGGTTTCCAACTAACATGGTTAGGCGGTGTGCATCCCAAATTCAGTATACTGCTTTCTTCTTTTGGCCCAACAACTCAGTATAATGATATCGACCTCCATAGAAACTCAATTCTCACGATCTGGGGTTTCCAACTAACCTAGTTAGGCGGCATGCTTCCTGAACTTAGGCTCCAGTGGGCTTCCACTTTCTTCTCTTTGGTAGCCTCAACTAACAGAGAATGGTCGACTCTCCTCGATCTGGGGTTTCAACTAACTTGGACAACAAGCATCCCAATTCAGCTCAATGCTTCCGCTTTCTCTTTGATAGCCTCCACTAACTCAGAGTAGACCCCCCATCGCAGGCTCCAGTTCTCCTCAATCTCGGAGTTTTCAACTGACCTGGTTAGGTGGTGCTCATCCCAAATTCAAGCTTTAGTGTGATTCCAAGCTTGAAAAATAGAGAGTATCTTCATGGGTGAGCATCCTTCAACAGATATCTCAATGTTTAAAGATACAAGATGATGGATTGCAAAAGCATTAGGGGATGAGATCCGACGATGTAATGCCAACTATCAACAATGATACTTTAATAATCTTCGGGAAGAAGTTTTATTTTTCAAATGATTTGGTGGCTATTCCTTTTAAAAGATCGCAACGAGGGCTCAAGCTCAGCTTTTAAAAATATCACTTGTTAACAAGATTCAAGTATAATATCTAAAAAATATGATCACCATGCATATGTATGGGACAAAAATAAATTTGAAAAATCAGCAACTCAACTCTAAGCCTCTAAGAGGGCAATAACACCAAAAAAAGCCACGAGCCATATTTATACATTGATCATTTCATCATTGCTATCATTGCCCCTAATGAAAATTAGAATATAAGCATTTAGTATAAAGAGGCATTTATGTAACTTCAGTGGTATGTAAGTAAATTATCTTGAAAAAAAAATTTGACCACAACAAATCCCAAACCAGCAAATCCAACCAAACCAGCAAAATGGTGATCACAGGTCAATAAATCCAACAAAACAATCACACCAAAATCAGGCAGTAAAGCTCTCCAAATCTGCAAAATAATCCCGACAACATATCCAAAAGAATAGCCGAACCAAACTAAGCAATGAAGCTTGGTCAGCAAGCAACGTAATCTTAACAATATATCCAAAATAATAACCAAACCAAACCAGGCAGTGAAGCTCGGCCAACCAACAAAGTAATCCTAACAGCATATCTAAAATAATAGCCGAACCAAACCAGAATTGATGAGCACAATAAATCCAATGACAGTAAATATGTAATTAACAACAAAACTAGTGAGGTAATAAGCTATGTGGTGAAAATTTTATCAATTTTCTTTTGAGAATAAGATATACACTTCCATCTTCACTCTATGTAGGATAAAATGAGGATGGAAATATACATCTTCTTCTCTTTTATATAATTTTGACACCACGTAGATCCGTAGATGTTCTTATTGAGGGTGATCGAGTATGACATTGAGGAGAGGTGTACTATCCTGAAAGTTAAGAGTCACCACCCTATAATGGACCTAATCATCTCAACAAGGACTCCTAAGGACAATGGGTTTGCATGTGTACCAAAGATTCTTCCCCTACTTTATATGAAAAAGTAAAGTAGAGTTTATTTTAAACCGGATTTGTTAAGTTCCCTACAGGCAAGCCCATAGTTAATTTTACATCGGAATGAGATCTCAGAAATACTCATTAAGGTAAATGATCATCTCCAAAGATTTCAATAGGTAGGACTATCAATCGATTAGTTTATTTTGAAGATCAAATGGGATTGATCAAAGAGAGGAGTTATTATCAAGAAAGATAAGTAGGAGATGCCCATGATGCTAGGAAACCTAGCGAGCATCTCAAACTATCCTATGGTTGGCTTTATATTTTTGAAATTGATTTAATTTGTTTGAGTTGAATTTTTATTATAAATTTAGGACTTATGATTCCATAACACAAGATTAAGAAATGCCTAAGAGGTGAGGATTTATGCTTATGGCCACAAAAGGGAGAAGCAATCTCAACCTAAATTTAGGGGAGCTTTTGTGAAAAAAGCACAACATAAATCTAAGAAAAATGGGTCTTTGGTTTGCCTCCACAAGAGAGGGAAAACCACCCGACTGCTTAGACTTACAACCGCTTGGGGGTGGGTGTCAACTAACTCCTCCTACGATTTTAAATTCATGTAGGCAAGTCATATGTTTTATGCAGGATAACTAGGCTGTTATTTATTTAGAAAGAGACTAAGTCCTTAAACTCACTCCCTAAATAGACTTGATCATGTAAGGGTATGCTTCAAATGACCTAAATCTAATGCAATTTAGATTTTACTTTATATTTTTTATTTGGACAATCATTTTGACTCAGGCTAATAGGATTCATATGTTTAATGCATGAGAAATGAGATTATTGGCCAAAATCAGTGAGAAGGGAGGAGGTGTATTTCCACCATTACTCTCAAAGGTCAAGTTATGTTTCTCTGGCAAAGGTGGAAGCCCTCCAATCAATAGTAAAAATAATATGCATTTATGCATGATGTTATAAAAGAAGTACTCATCCAACTAAGGGGTTGCTAATTCTTTTATCTTGATTTTAGCCTAAGCTTTAGGAGAGGTTATGAGTTCTTTATTTTTAGTTTTGAATTATTAAATTTGGTAGAAGATTTATTTTTCTCTAAGAGCCTAATCCACATCTAGGCCATACATAAAGCAATGAAGAAATTAGGAAAAAGGATGCCACTTAATGCACAAGCTAAACAAATCATCAATCAATTTATATAGCTAATCATAAAAGAATAAGAGGCCATAATGGTCGGGTACCACCGCACAAACCCGAAAATAAATTGGATAGTCGAACTCTACCCTTATATAACCCAAATTAAAAATAAATTACTTACAATTAAATAAGGAACTCATTATTATGGGAGTCTTCACGCTTCATTTCTTCATTCTTCTTTTCTTCTCTCTTCTTCTTTTCTTCTTTCTTCTTTGGTTCCTTCTTTTTGGATGGTTGGAAGGTGGATGCTCCAAAGGCTTCACATGGTGCATAAGATGAGATCTTATGACCAATGCTCATCTAATCCCCATAATAATCATTCCAATCTTAAATTGCAAAATTACATGAAAAAGAAAAGTAAATCTAGCTAACACTTGCAAAAAAACAAAGATTAGCTAAATAAACCATAAATCCCAAGCATGTATATTGGACTTATCACCCCACATATGGGTGACTAAGTCCACCGCCTTGATTATGCTTAGGGGTATAAGCACCTCAACAAAAAAAGCATTTATATTTTTATTTATTATATGCCCCCTTAAGCACAATCCCCTAAGAATGGTTAGACTAAGATCGCCTACCATTCATTCTACACACATATCAACATCCAGACTAAAACATATATCATAAAATAAAAGTAAACATCAAACCATGCACCCTAACCTAAAGCTAGAAGTGGTGACTTAGCCTAATGTGTGCTTTAGAGGTTTGTGTGGTATGCTTAACTATGGCCTTAAGTTAGAATTTTCTAAGTGTGAAGAATGTTCAACTTAGAGGAGGGTTTCATTTAAGTGGGTTGATTTTATTTTATGTTTTGATTAGGTTCAAGTGAATCCTACATTAATTGTTATAAAGAGGGAAAGAGAAGAGAACTTCTCTTTCCTTCCCTAACCTAAGTAATTTCTAAAGTGGATTTATGTTATTTTGTTTAGTGAATATTTTATTAAGTGTTTTAATTAATCCTAAGTTTAGATGAACTCTAAATAAAACCTATTCAAAAGAAAGGCATTTTAAGATTAAGTAAAATGAACTAAATTCACAAAACATCATCACTTCATTTCTTTCCCAACATATATAACATGCATATGAATGAGTCCTAAGCATATCTATATACAAATGGGAATGTTTAGCACACTTTATGATGCATGCTAAGTAATTCATTTAAGAAAATTTGAATATTTATGATGCATGATTTTCATTAAGTAGTTAAGGGTTTCTTATCCAATTTTCACATACACATATGAATGTATGAAAGGCATAAGTGAGTACGATGCCATTGTTAACCAGGGGTGTAAGGTACAAGACCTAATTAGGGCTACTTATAGCCTCAATCCTGGGGTTGTCTAGACTAATATACCACTTTCCTTAAATACAAGCATGTATACAAAAGAAATGAATGGAAAAGAAAGAATGCAAAAGTTTATGTTGGTTGATTTTATTTTGGTTTATGTAATTTATATGTGCAAGCATAGGTATCCTTCTTAAATGATAGTATAGGAATGAATATGATATATAATTAGGCAAGTGTTAGGTTCTTTTCAAATGAACTATACACTTTGCCAAATCCTATTCAAAACTATATTAGAAGAGAGGAGAAGGAAAACCTACAGCCAACACATGCAATTTGACATAAAAGAAATATTTTTTATTTTAAATTTGATTTTTGGAAAGAATGGATGCATGGAATCATATGACATACATATTTAGCATTAAAGAACTAAAGAATGAAAGCATAAACACATTCACTTAATTAATTTATACAATCTTAAAATAAGAAAGCTTAAAGAAAAAAAAGTTTATTTAATGTGATTTTTGTTTGATTTTGAATTTGATTTAATTTGAAAATATGAAATGATGTTGAACCATTACATGTGTTTGATATTTTATTCAATTTTAGTGATTAGATTCATTTTATTTTGATTAGATGAATTACATGTTAATTACACACCACTTAGATAGTTAATAAAATAATTATGAGAATGAGATGACATAAAAAATCTCACAAGAATTTAAATTTATAATGCACCTGAAGAAATAATGTAATTTGGCTCATGATTAATGATTAATTAAGCTAAGGTTTAACTAAGTACCAAAACACTCACACATAGAGTTGAATTTAATTTTCTTTTAATTGAACTTATTAACATAAGCATCTACCCAAGTAGATTAATGATAAAGTTTTAGAATTTTATGAAATTAATTAAGAGGTAATTATGAATTAACCCTAATTATGAGAGGATTAAGAAAGAAAAAATTTAAGGAATAGATTAAGAAAATGCCTAAAATTATTTAAATTATTTAAAGACCTAATCAATTAACAAAGGATTAATTAGAAAATGAATTAATTTCACAAGAATTTAAATTAAGAAAATTAAACAAAGTCACCCCAAAATATACCAAGAAGTTTGGGAATAATTTGAAATTAAATTAAGAAATTAATATTTCTAAAACTAAAAATTAGATAAAAGAATTATTCAAATTAATCAAAAATAATTTTGATAAGAATTATCTAAGAATTTATTTCAAAATTTAGGGAGATATGAATTTTAGAAATAGGTAATTAAAATTATTTAAAAAAATTAATAAATAATTTAGAATTCCTTTAAATTTAACCACTTAATCATCCCATTATTATTTACTAATAATTAAATATTAAATTAAATTAAATTAATAATCTCACCATCCAAAAAAATGTGGGATGGATAATTAAGATTTTCCCTATTCTTCAGAAAAATGATAATTAAAGAGATAGCTTAAATTATTGGATTAAAATAACCCACAATTAAACCTAATAAAATTAACAAAATTTATAAAAATTTCTTTTACAAACCCACACCAATATTTAATTCAAAAATTTCTAGGTGATCATGGATTTTATTTCGTTTATTGAGATGAATTTATGAAAGTTTAATTATTAGTGGATCTCTATATCCTCCTTGAGCTCATTTGATTGAAATGAATATCCCTTACTTCAAGAACTTGGAAGAGCGCGCTCGACATCTCCTCATATGTGAAAAATAGGATTCATTGAGAAATTTATCAGACCTCCCATCAAAGGATGAAAATCAGATGAAAAAATTTAATCTCCTCTGTGAAGCAAAAATTGCCAATGATCACTCTAGCTCACCAATGGCTCATGAATTGAAGTAAATATAGAATGAGATAATGGGTGAACTCTTCATCCATACCATATTCTTCCATCCTCTAAGATTTTCATGGTAATTTAATTTTTGAAAGGAAAGATGTGATAAAATATACCATACCTCATATCACTTTCCTTCTTATCCTTCTTCACCTCTTCCTTTGGAGTTTTTATTTAGGAAGTTTGGAAGTTTCTGGGGTTTGCCAAGCTGTTATGCTTGCTTTTTCCTGTCCAGTTGGTTGAAATTGTTGGTGAATCAAATTCAAAATGTTATATATTTTCTGAAAGAAAAGATGATTTTCTTAAGAAGCTTAGATGAAATGCTCTCTAGCTCAATCAATAATGGCTCATTAAATTGAAGAAATTAGGGGAGTATATCTCCCTGAAATCGGATGACAGTTTCAATTTGCCATTTTGATCCAATTTAATGGGTTTTTGAGTAGAGGTGCCATTGATTCATTTGGAGGGAGGGGATTAGTGATTTCCCATGTGCTTTGAGTGGAGACATGATTCCCATGTGCCCATTTCCACATGGTGTGGCCCTTGGGTCAAGTTGGCTGACCCAAACCCATTGTTGGGTGCACCACCCTCCCTAGTGTTCACTTGACCCTTAGAGAGTATCAAGTATGAAGAGGGTTTGACCAAATTCCATGGATTGGCCAAAAAATTATTATGGCCTATTGGTAATTTTTGAATTTGGATATATTGGGTATGTTGAGAAAATAGGTTTGGATAAGTTTCATTGGATTTTAAGTTCATTTAGTATGGTCTGGCTCATGTTGACCCATTTAGGTCAAATTGGGTCAAACCAAGGGTTGGGTCAAGTTCATATAACCATTTGAAATATTTTTTGGTGGCTTTGGTTTGATTCAATTTAGTTTGAATTTGGTTCATATGACTTCATTTAGGTCAAATGGGTCAAGTTGACCAATTTGACCCATTTGACCTATTTGAGTTAGGTCATGGTAGTTTAGGTTTGGTTAGTCATATGAAGTGGATTGGTATCTTTATTTCCAATTTGGTTAAGTTTGAATTTGGCTCAATATGACCCTTTAGTCAAGTTGGGTTCAAGGTCAATTGGGCTAGGTTAGTCTAGTTGGCCAATTGAGGCTTTGGTCAAGTTCAACAAGTGATTTGGAATGAACTTGACCCATTGGTTTCAATCAATTTGGCTTAGATCAAGTTTTGACACATTTTGACTTTTAGGTCAAGTTGGGTCAACTTGGGTCAAGTGGCCAATGGTTAGGTTAGGCTCAAATGTTGACTTGGTCAAGTTCAAACATTGGTCATGAATGAACTTAGATCAATGGTTTCAATCAATTTGGCCTATGGTGGATTTTGGCTATGTTGGGTTTCATTTTGGCTAAGTGTTGACTTGGTCAATTAGTTTGACTTGGTTTGACCCAATTTGATTGATCATCTCATGATGATTGTTGATCATGATGAGAGCATAGGTGAGTTTGATTCAATCCAATTTGGTTAGGATTAGAATTTGGCTCATAAGGAGCCTAAGTGGGTCAAAATGGCTTGGTCAAAGCTTGATTTGTTGATTGAACTTGTATATGGACTTATGATTGAAATATATATCCATTTGCAAGTGGTTTGAAGTCAAATGGGTTTTGATTCATTTAACAATTTCAAGTTCAAAGGTGAACATGAAATGGATTTGGCTTGATTTGAATTGAGTTTTGATAATGATTGAAGTTTTTATTTATATTTGTTCATGATTGAAGGATTAATTGAATCATGAGGAAAATCAAGAGTTTGGCTTGATTTGAAATTGATTTGGCTAAGTTCAAGATTTTGACTTGAAAGGCTTAGTTGATTTTGAATGATTTGAGTTTGATTTTGGAAGTGGTTTTGATTGTTTGAATTTATATTTCATTTATATATGAATATAAATGAGAATATAAATGGGTTATGAGAAAATTTCATGAATTTGAAGTTTGATCATGATTTAGGCTAAGTCCTTAAGAGAATTAAAGGACTTGAAAGATTTTGAATTTATTTTGAATTTTTGATTTGGTTTGATTGATTTGAATTTATATTTCATTTATATATGTGAATATAAATGAGAATATAAATGAGTTATGAGAAAATCTCATGAATTTGAATTGATTTGATGATAAGTCCTTAAGAGGAAATTAAGGACTTAAGAAGATTAGGAATTGAATTTTAATTTGATTTGATTTGATTGATTTGAATTTATATTTAATTTATATATGTGAATATAAATGAGAGGAAAAATTTCATGAATTTGAATTGATTTAAAGATGATTTAGGCTAAGTCCTTAAAAGAGGAAATTAAGTACTTAGGAATTATTTTGAATTAGGAATTTTAATTTTTGATTTAGTTTGATTGATTTGAATTTATTTTATTTATATATATGTGAGCATATGAGAATATAAATGAGTTGTGAAAAATTCATGAATTTTGAATTGATTTGAGGATAATTTTGGCTAAGTCCTTAAGAGGGAAATTAAGGAGTTAGGAAATATTTCGAAATTTTGGAATTTCAATCATGGATTTCAATCATGTGTTATTGATTTGAGTTTGGAGAAAATCAAATAAGATTGATTTAGAGTTTGACTTGAAGGAAAGAAGGTGAGGAGTGGTTCAAACTAAGGGTAGGCATTTTCTAACTCCCCAAGGCATGACCTATTCCTATGGCTAACTCTTTTAAGTCTCTAAGTGGGGGAGTGTCCACCTAATCACTAGATGTGTCTTAATACTAAGGATCTCTTAAAGTCTTAGAGGAGTCATATGTCTAAGATAGAGGGGTTGAGAACTCATTATAAAAATGAGGTCAACAAAGGGCGCCAAATATGTGTTGTGTGACTGACAAGGAACACTGCACGTATTGGTATTGACCAAAATGATCAACAACATCGAAATATCACAAGCACTAACAGAAGTAGTCTATCCCTAACCCATGGTGTAGAAAGAATCTAGAGATAAGTGCAATGTGACTCTACTTATGTCAAGTACATAAGAGAGGGAAAGAGGAAACCACTAGGGATAGAATATGTGAACCTTCCACTTGGAAGTAGTTCAAGTCATCCACAAGGGGATGAGAGGTTTGAGTGATTTGAGTCTCTGAGAGAAATTTCAGGGAAGAGGGTTGAATTTATTTCAATTTTAGATTTATTTTGATGGGCCCCATTGTTTGTGATGGATATTGAGTAGGGGCCATGGAGGCCAGACCTAACTCGATTTACCAATCCAAAGGGTAGTCTACTAAACATAGTAGACTATCCAACCAAAGGGATGCCTTTGGTATGCAATGTATTAGGAAGAAAGCAGACTTACATCCTCCAAAGTAAGGACCACTGGTGAATTTGGCAAATTGAACCCAACCTAGCGTTGACTATTGAGTGAATGCCACTGGGGACTTAGATCAACTCAAAGATAGTCAAGATTAATTTCATTTTTAAATTTGTTTATTTTGATGGATTATGGTTTGTGATGGATCAAACTGAGAAGGAGCTTATATCGCCCTAGACCTATCTTAGATTTACTAAAGGGAGTAGCTTCCCCGAATGGGAGAACTATCCACCAAAGGAGTGCCTTTCATTTGCAATGATCAATTTAAGGGAAGAAAGCTGGGACTCACATCTTCCACTAAAAGACCATTGGGGTGATGCTGTTTTGGGTAACAAATCAAACTAACTAAGGTCCCTAGTTTTCAACAATCATGCTAGAAAGAATCCTTCATAGTCTTACATCTTCCAAAGAGGAATGACTGTCGGGGTAACCTGCTTATGGAAAAATAGATTGAACACCTGGGCTAAGGAGTGAGTGCCACCTGGGATTTATCTCAACTGTAGTGCAATTCTATAGGGAGTTCACTGACACCCTAAAGATAGGATGCTTGGAAGGGCCCTTTGGGGCTTGAATTCCTAATCCACAAGTGAATTAATTTGCTTGTTTGTTTAGTTTATTTTATCATGGACCCTAGTTTGTGAGGGATCAAACTGAGAAGGAGCTTATATTTAGACCTATCTTAGATTTATCAACCAAATCACGATCCAACAAATTCTCCAACCAGGGTGGCTACTAGGAAAGGGGATTGTCCAATCCAAGTAACCCGTAGTGTCTAAATGGGGTCACAAAGGATGTGATCCAAATAGAGTGCCACGTGGGATGAGCTAAGGGCTTAATAAAACCCTGAGAAGATGACATGGCTAGTCATATATCAATAGGTATTCGGTGTCCAACTCAAGGAGAAAGCTCGGGGACTCATATCTGCCAAGAGTGGTGTATCCACCGGGTGAGATGATGTCAGCATAGCAAACATCAACCAACCTAAGGTGCCCATTGAGTTTGCAATAATCACCTCTAGAAGAAAGCTTGGGACTCACATCCTCCTATAAAAATTTGGGATATATCTTTTGGCCCGACAGTGCTATCCAACCTAGGGAGACTACTAAGTGAATGCCACTAGGGACTTATATCAACTCAAATGTAGTCAAGAGAAAGGAGCCTCTGGACTTATCCTAAACCTCAAATATACTCAACCTAGTTAGATCATGATGATTAGTTCAAGAAGAAAGCGGGACTCACATCTTCTTAAACAAAATCAACATGAGGTAGCATCGGGCAAAGGAAGTCTACCATACTAACAAGGCTCATTATTTTGTAATGGTCAAGTTAGGAAGAAAGAAATGGGGACTCACATCTTCCAAACAAGTGACCACTGGGTGACATAGGTAGCATATAAACCTGACCTAGAACAGCTAATGAGTGAGTTCCATAAGGGGCTTGCTCCCTCATCAAAATAGAATTTATGTTTGTTATTGTGCATGTGTTAAAAGGAATAGGATGCCTCTGGGGGACTCTTATACCTACCTTAAACATGCTAGGGATTTGATGAAATGGTGCCATGATGGAAAATAGATTCCCACTAAGAAAGGATGTCTTTCTCTCTCACACCTAACTTGGTGCTAATCAAAATAGATGCCTCTTGGGTTCTCTTACACCTATTCTAATAGCATGAGATTGTGTTTGTGAGGAAATGGGGACTCTTACACCTACCCTAAACACGCCATGATGGATTCACAAGATAAGCAAACAATGCAAAAGAAGAGAAGATTTGATGAATGGAATCATTTTTATTCTTTTATTAATAATTATTTTCAAACATGATTTATTTCATGGGTAATATTTCTTTAGATAGAGCCCATTAATTGGAAGCATCGTGTTCCCCTTTATAATCAATAAGCTGATAAGATCCTCCTTGGTAGGCCTTCTCTATGACATAGGGCCTTCCCAAGTGGGTTCAAACTTGCCTCCCATCTTCAAGGGCAACAATTGGTCTCCTTAGACTAACACAAGTTCTCCTACTTGGAAAGACCTAGGGCGATGCTTATTGTGAGCTTGAATCATTTTGGCCTTGTACAACTCGAGGTTCTGCATGTAGTGACTCTCCTCCAAACCTTCGAGCTCTTCTAACCAAAACTTTGCATTCTGCTTTATAGTATCTTGCTACCTAATGCTATCCTTAGTGACGGGAGTTTAACTTCTAAAGGTAGAATTGACCCATATATAAGAAGGAAAATGGGGAGAGTTGAGTTTGTATGTGGTAGCCCACAAGGCTTCAACCAACCTTCTTCCACTATCGCATTGTCATCAAGAGTCTTCTTTAATATCTGGATGAGAGTTTTATTGAATGCTTCACTAAGCCATTTGCTCGGGTAGATGGTGGAGTATCTCCAATCTATAGTATCTCGCGAAGCTTGATCTTGGTGCTTTTGAATGCACCATTATCGATATAATTCATCGAGGCACCCCAAACCTATATAATATGGTTCCTAAAAAAATTGAAGCACATGTTAAGTGTGACCTCTCGAGTGGGATGGCCTCGCCCACTTGGAAAAGTAGTGGTGCTAAGATGAATCGATGCCCCTTGGAAGAAGGAGGATCGATGACCCAATTCGCAACACTCAAATGGCCATGAGGCCAATGTAGGTGTAGAATGTTGGGTGGTTGGAGGACCACACCGTACTAATCGATGGCATCTCCTAGCTACATCCATGCATATAATCATCAAAGGCGAGTATCCAAGTCTCTTGATCTTCATCTTCATCTTGACGATTGATGCTCAATAGACCTGAATGTACCTGCTATAATGCCATGGGCTTTGTGTTTGTCAAATAGTAACCACATTTTTGGGAAAAAGCCATCAACAAGAGCATAGAGAGAGCTCTATTTCACCTAATGGGCTTGTGACTTTTCTTAAGGTAGTTTTTAGTGTTCAAATAGTCTATGAATGGTTGCCTTCAATCCAGCTCTTTGTTCATTTTGGTAACGATAATCTCTCCTTCTAGAGAAAGTCTCTCGATGAGTTCAACATCAATAAGGGATAGGACTTTTCCATCCTTATTGGAATGGACTCATCTTTCGGACATGCCAATTCTTTAGCAAGTTTGGCCAAAGCATCTGGTACTATGTTCTCTGCTCGGGGAACCTTGTAGATGGTGACTTCAGGAATTTGGGCCAACAACTTCATGGTATACTCATGGTAATGATGAAGCTTGGGTTTGAGAACCTTGTAGGACCCGACAATCTGATTGATGACCAACTAAGAATCCCCAAAGATGTTGATGCTCTTGACATTGGTAGTGATGGCTAACTCAAACCGCAAAGCCTCATACTGCTTCATTGTTGGTGTAGGTTGGAAAGATAGTATGAGAATCTCATCACATCATGGAGTTAGAGAACTATTCCTACCCCTACCTTTCGGAGAATAGATCATGGTGCTTCCTTATGAAAAGAAGTTGCACCATCAAAATACATCTCCCATCTGTTGTCGCCTCCCTAAGTTCATGATTTATTGTTCATGGGAGATCATCACTAAGAGAATCAGTAAGAAGTGGTGTGCTCTAAGAAATTACAAGCTTGTCCTTTACCGCACGAGGGGTATGAATGTGATATCAAACTATGAGAGTATCATGGACCAGCATGCCAAACATCCGGATAGCGTTGGCCATGTCATGAGATACTGCAGTGGATTTATTCTAGAGATCAAGTTCACCTTATGAGAAAGCATATAGTGTCATAGCTTTTGAGAGGCAAAGATCAAAGCTAGCAATGTTTCAATAGGTGGATAGTTGAAGAATCAGATGATGGTGAGGTAGTAGAGCGCTCTCCTTCCTTCATCATTTGGGCCAACAGAGCACCGAGAAATTCATCCAATGTAGTGTGTAGAGGATGAGTGGCTCGCTGGGATAGCTAGAACCGGCTTTTCACCAAATACTTGATGTCTTCAAAGGCATGTTGACACTTATCATCCCACTTGAACTTGGCATCCTTTTGACAAGTGCTAAAAGAATGGCTTGCATCTCTCGATAGGTTGGAGATAAAGCATCTTAGATATGCCCATCCTTGGAAGGATCTGAAGTTGAGTTAAACTCTAGGAGGTGGCATTTCTAAGATAGCTTTGATCTTTTAGGATCTATTTCTATTCTGTTGACAACAAACCCAAGGAATTTCGAAGCTACTCAATGCACACTTGGGGATTCATTTTGAGGTTATATTATCTTAACCATTCAAAAAACTACTCAAGTCAAAGAGATGGTCTTCCTTTTCTCTACTTTGACTACTAGATCATCAACATAGCACTCAACCCGATGATGGATGAGTTCATTGAAGATCTGAGTCATGGCTGCTGGTATGTAGCACAGATTTTTAAGAAAGGCATCATGACCTATAATAAGATTCTGATCGGGTTTGAAAGCAATTTTTCTTTCATCTTGAGACATCTTGATTTGTTATAGCCGATGACCCATCCATGAAAGAGAAGACTACATGAGATGAGGTGATGTCCACCATTAATTCTAGTATAGGAAGAGAAACTCATCCTTGTTTTAAGTCCCTAAAATCAACACAAATGTGAATTTATTCTTCTTCTTAAGGATGACAGGCTAACCAAGTAGGATTTTTCTTCCCTCGATGAAACCAGCATCGATCAATTTCTTGACTTCAAATGACCTTGTTTATTTCTAATCGCATGCATCTAGGAGCTTGCTTAATAGGGTAGCATTATCTATTAGCTTGTGGACCGCTATGGAGATAATGGGCATCTCTTCATAACTCCATATGAAGTAGTCTTTAAACTCACAATAGCCTAACTAAGTCATTGGTTTCTTCATTCAATAATGAACCGATGTATGCCGCATGGATTTTCTTCTATCCCAAGGTTGATTTCTAAGCTTGTTAATTATCAATGAATGAATCTCTTCAAATTCTAGAGGTGCTTCTTGATTTGGAGATCATCAGATCATCTCGAGTTTCTAAACACACATTCTCATAAGAGTTGGGATTGTGTGAAAAGAACCTATCACTCCAAATGATTGGTAACAACTAACAATTATCATCATCATCAACGACCCAATCAATCCTACCCCGCTTCTTGATTGTGCTTTATATTGTTCCACAGCTTTTCAAAGTACTCTGACCTATGCTTGGACCATGTATGAGGAACTAAACCTTTCTGTATAAGATTATGAACACAAGGAGAGTAAAAGTCAAATGGTAATTCCATTAATTCTTTAAATGTATCCTCCTCAAGTTCTACATCAACTTCAGGACTTGAGGATGATGATCCCAAAAAGAATCTCTTCGGCTTCATATCACCAAAGACTTAGGGACTTCCTTAACTACTAAACCTTCAACTTTTGAGATGAAGTGAGGTTAGAGCTAAGGTTCCCAACTACCTAATAGTTTCACACAAACCTGATTTGAATACTTTGCTTTGTCTGGAGGCCTGATCTTCATCTATGTCTAGATCAAAAGTCACCTCCAATAGAACCTACTGAGAGGTTTGGATGGTATACTAATCACATTAGACTCATCCTCCGAGCTGGATTCCAAGTCTATGTGAATAGTATGGGTACTCGTATGAACTAGAACATAACCTCTATTGGCTGATGGCCAACCAGGGGGTCTTCCACCTCGAACTCCTCTATTTCTCCCCTCTGTGGAGGTTGAGTCATCCTACCCACATGTCCATATGATGGAATGAACTGGGTGGAATGTGATATGTGATCTATTTCTTCTTCAATTCCCCTTTCTTGTTCACTTGATTTTCATTTTATTTCTTTTCTTTTCTTTTCTTTTCTTTTTTTGAATTTGAATTTTGTCCAAGTTCATGAGAAAGGGTATTTAGAGGAAGATAGTAGGTCACATCCTCATAAATCTCAACCTCTCTAACTTAAAATGGCTTTCCATCTCCATTAATATCTTATTCAGTCCCATCTTTTTTGAACTTGATGCACTGATGGAGGGAGGATGGAATTATCTTCTTCTGATGTATCCAAGGCCTACCAGCAAAGGTGAATGAAGTATTCAAATCAATGATGTAAAACTTGGCTTCAGCCTTCCGCCACCTATCTCCAAAGGTAACACTATGGAACCTAAAGCCTCACCTTGTTCATTGAATCCTCTCAACATCATCATCTCCTGAGTGTGGAGATGTTGATCCTCAAATAGCAAGGGTCTTTAGACTCATAATGTTCACCGATGCACCGATCAATGAGAACCAAGTCCAATCGCCCCATGTCAATTGTATGGATGGTTGTGCTCCAAGTCCCCTAAGAAGGTCTTCATCTATGAAGGTGATCCCTGAGCTTCTTGTGTAATGTGCCTCCTCACCATATCGAGCTAAGAATATCTCAGGATCAAGGAGAGCCTTGATTAATGAATCCCTAATCTCTTTGGATAAGACGAGGGCATCTTATATGCTTAGCTTAGATGACAACTTTCTTAGATGAGAGAGTACATTGTAGTCCACTTCGACTGATCCTCCACAAGCATATATAAGGGTGGAGCATCTGTGGTAGGGCTTCTCGATCCTCTATACCAATGACTTATTTCCCCATCTTGAGGTTGCCCTAGAGGTAGAACCTTCCCACTATGGAGGTTGACTTCGGATCGAGGTGGTAATGGAAGGTTCTACCTACACATGCTCACCTACAACTTCTCCTATGGGACCCTCAATCTGATGATTCCAAGTCTATCTCAAGAGGTGAACCCGTATTCGTGAGTAGGAAAGTCCAACTCTAAATCAAAAGAGGAAGATGAAATTGTATAGTTATTTTGACTTGAAGAGTTATCATTAAGAATAGAAGTAGACAACCCATCAAGTGACAAATGTAATTCAAGCTAGCTTTATTCTTCAATTTCTTGGATTTGATTGGGTATAAAGTAAAATCAAGTAAAGTGAGTGAGTAAGGAGGATTTGATGCCCTTATCCATCGATACAAGAGTTCTACTAGAAGAAGAACTAGCTAAGTGGAGGAAGTCAGATGTAGTCAAGTAGGAAGGTTGACCTATAAAATGGTAGGTTGCTAGACTATGGTTACAGGCTATCCCTCGACACATGTCGCATCGCTGAACTCCTTTCCTGAGTTGGTACCGGCAACTTGCAAAACCTTCCTTGATGTTGAGGTTTGAGCCACTCGTGCAGAAGGAAAGTTTCGATCTTAATGATCTTTTAGAGGTTTTGATAAAGAAATATCCCAACCTTCTTTGGTTTTGAAGGATCACATGTATCCCCAAGGATTACCCTAATGGAACTAGATGGTTGTTCCACAAGGTATTCCTTTGGGATAACTACAACACCGTCTTGAAGTGTTCAAGCCGCCCTTAAATGTGAAGCAATCCTCCAAAACATGGCCTAGCATATGGTAGGCAAAAGTTAGGATCATGACTTTTGCCTACTTCCTCCTCTCCTAGCTGGTAGCTAAAAAAATCAAGCTTCTTTAAGAGATTCTTAAAGATCTTCTGATTACCTCCCTCTTAAATGAATAAGGTTTGTTGCTTAAAAGAGTAGGACCATAGCTACCCTGGAGCTGCATGTGTGCCACGCTGGTGATGGTCGAGGAGGTGGCGGCCATGGTGCAGGAGGCCGGTGGGTGCCTCGAGTGGAAAAGTGGTGGAAGTGTACTGAGGTCATGGTCTCTGACTGATCTAGGTTGCTTCCCTTTCTATCACCATTGTCACTTCTCATAGACCTTCTTCTTAAGTAACCGGTCTTGAAAAGGCAACTATTTGGCCTCCTTATAGACTAGCACCTTGATTTCTCAAATATTTTGATAGTGAAGCCCTTAAGCATGAAGGACGCCATGGATATTCTTTAGAAGAATCTCAATGGCATGTCGCTAGACAATATGACTCATTTCATACTCGTTATGCCATCGAATATAATCAATAACTCACTAGGTGTTATTGTGTTATAATGAGATCACCAATAACCCTTTTGAGCTCCAAAGAAACCTCTTGATAAAGAGTTGCTCTAACTCAACAATATCTTTATCGAACCATTGAGAGTTCACCAATCAAAAAAGCAATCCGCTAGGCTAATTAAAGAGGCGAATAAAGAAAGCATCGCACCCAAGATTGCAACAATGGCTCAAGTGTGCAATATGTTGCCTGGGTTTCCACCCATCAAAGCTTTTGAAGGAAGGTGGCACAAAAACCCTTGGGATATTGGATTGCATCACCCTCCGGTAGGGTCTACCCTTTGGAACTGATGATCCTCCTGCTTGAGCCAATGCTTCCTTCACTTGCTCAACCATGGATCGATATCTTTCTTATATGGAGGTACTTTCCACTACCTTCCTATACATGCTAGTGCTACCTTGCTTAGAGGTAAGGTCTTGGCTGGGTCCAAGACATGCACTAACTCGGCCGATTAATCTAGTAGGATGAACTGGGCTTATTTTCAAGTTCTAAAACTGCTAACAAGTCCTCGCCACCATCCTATCTATCTGCTTCATCTTTTTTTTCTTTAATATATCAAGGTGGTGGGTTGATTAATTGTCTTTTCGATCAACCTCATCACCTTCCATGGCTCACTTCCTGAGAAGAGATCCTCAACCATAGACAAAAGTCTCCCAACAATCATCTTCATTGGGAATCTTCTCTCATCTCCTGTCATACCCATAATCTTCTTTTTCTCTATAAGATAATGTGCTACTATCTCCTGAGAGAACAATCAATCTTAAATGGAACAAATGATTTTTGACGGCAGTGATCACTGTTATGAGAGGCACCGACTCCCTCGCTAGAGAGTCAATCCATGAGGACTCATCAAAGAGACACTGACTATCATCAACTATGAAAGGGGTGACATTCCTAGAGGTTCTACTATCATCTGCATATTATCATCCGCCTCTACAATAGCTACCACCATCTCCATGTCATCAACCGGGTGGAGTGGTGAAGGGACCACCATGCTGGTCACCCACTCCCTCCGCACACTGGGTAGAAGGTTAAGAGAGCTCCCTCACCACATAGGTGGTGTAGATGGAGTAGGATCCCACCATAGCAATCACCAACGGTGCTTCTCCCCGGATATGGCCTTCATGGCCTTGATGGAACTAGAGATGCCGATGTGACAAAGGATGACATGGGGGTAGAGGTGTGGTGGAGACACCACGACTCTATGAAGACTATCCTCCTTGATGATGGTCCCAAAGAAGGATGCTATCGATGGTCGACGGTCAGGAAAAAAATCAATGAGCGAATCGCCAACCTCCATCCTCCCTCGATATGAACAGATGTATGGGCCTCTCGCCCTCTCTGATCCCCACACGGGGATGATGGATCTCAAATCAAATTGAGCTGAACACTCAGCTCCACAACCAAAGTGTAAACCGGAGAAGGCATGACCTCCTCGCCTAAGTAATCAGGGTCGATGTAACCATGGAGGTGAAGTATCCTCCTAGCCCTCTCTATCACCTAGAGAGGATGAAATGTTCTATAAGTGGTGATCAAAGAGTACCTCCTCACAAGATGATAGGGCCTCCATCTCCCAAATCCAAGTATGATACGCTTGATCATGGGTTTATATTCTCCTCGTGTCGGGTAGGATGAGTGAGTAAGAACTGACAACCTCAAAAGGTTGGGAGGCACCAATCATGGAGCTACCCTTAGGGTGCCAAAAAGTGGGTACTCAGAAAAGACAGAAACCACGGTGGTGCAGCCACTAATACTATTGAAATTGGTGGGACTACAACTGCTTTCCTCTTAAATGAGAAGATATTGAATAAGGTAAATCGACCGATGACTTTTGCCCGCCACCATCCTCTAATAATCAGGGGAGTGCCCTCACAGTGATCTCTCCTCAAATCCTCATCAAATGGATAAGGTGGGTATGATCAGGGAGATTGGTTGATCCAAGGCCAAGTCCATGGGGAAAGTGAACACAAACTTCATGAGCCTGCCATTTCAAATCAACTATAAAAAAAACTAAAAGACCAATCAGAATGTAACTATATGCAGAAAATATGAAAATGAGCTTGGATCATTTTTATTTTTTTGATTTTAAATTTGAATTTAAAATTTGAACCCACATCCAACATCTTGAAGTGTTAAGTTCAAATGGAAGATTTAAAATTTGATTGAAAGAGAATTTGAATATGAATCCAAACTTCAACAAATTTGTATGTTGAAAAATGGATTCAAATATTTTAGAAGGATGCTTCCATAGGTTCATGTTTGAAATTAGATTTTGATTTGAGGACCCTTTTCTTTAACAAATTTGGGTATGTTAAAGTAAGGGTCAATTTGTTTTGTTTTTGATTTGATAAAATAATTGTTTCTTTTTTTTTATAAATTGTTATTGATTTTGAAAATTGGAATTCCCATTAGCAAATTTAGGTATGCTAAGTGAAGAAAGTGTGTTTTGTTTGATTTTTGAAAATAGGATTCTTAGCAAATTTGAGTATGCTAAGAAAATCCTAAAGTGTTTCATTTGTTTTGGATATTTTGATTTTTTTTGAAAAGTAGGATCCTTAGCAAATTTGGGTATGCTAAGAAAATCTTAATGTGTTTCATTTGTTTTGGATTTGTTTTTGATTGAAAGTGGAGACTCCACTTTAGCAAATATGGTATGCTAAAGATGAAGTTAATTTTGTGAAATGGAAATTTCACTTAGCAAATTTAAGTATGCTAAATGAAATTCAAATATGTGTTCAAAATTTTATGTTTTGGTTTTTTTTTGAAAATGGAAACTTCTCTTTAGCAAATTTGGTATGCTAAAGAATGAAGTTCCAAAAGTGCTTGAAATTTTTTTGGTTTTGAATTTGGAGACTTCACTTAGCAAATTTGAGTATGCTAAATGAAGTTCCAAATGTGTTTGAAAACTTTTGATTTTGAATTTGGAGACTTCACTTAGTAAATTTGAGTATGCTAAAGGAAGTTCCAAGTGTGTTTGAAAATTTTTCATTTTGAATTTGGAGACTTCACTCAGAGACTTTACTTAGCAAATTTTAGTATGATAAATGAAGTTCCAAATGTGTTTGAAAATTTTTGGTTTTGAATTTGGAGACTTCACTTAGTAAATTTGAGTATGTTAAATGAAGTTCCAAATGTATTTGAAATTTTTGGTTTTGAATTTGGAGACTTCACATAGTGAATTTGAGTATGCTAAATGAAGTTCCAAATGTGTTTGAAAATTTTTGGTTTTGAATTTGGAGACTTCACTTAGCAAATTTGAGTATAATAAATGAAGTTCCAAATGTGTTTGAAAATTTTTTTGGTTTCAACTTGGGAGACTTCACTTAGCAAATTTGAGTATGCTAAATGAAGTTCCAAAATGTGTTTGAAAATTTTTGGTTTTGACTTTGGAGACTTCATTTAGCAAATTTGTATGCTAAATGAAGTTCAAATGTGTTTGAAAATTTTTTTTGAATTTGGAGACTTCACTTAGCAAATTTGAGTATGCTAAATGAAGTTCCAAATGTGTTTGAAAATTTTTTGGTTTTGAATTTGGAGACTTCACTTAACAAATTTGAGTATGCTAAATGAAGTTCCAAATGTGTTTGATTTTGAAAATATGATTGTTAAGTTTTAATTTTTGAAAAGAAGACTTTCATTCAACAAATTTGGGTATGTAGGAATGGAAGTCAATCTTACTTTTACAAAATGTAAAAATTTTATTTTGTGTGTGATTATTGCTTTTTGAAAGAAGGAATTCCAACTTAATCATATATGAGATATGTTTAAGTGGGATTCCCAAATGATGTTATTTTTATTTGGGAATGAGATCTTCATTTAATAAATTTGAGTATATTAATGAAGATGTTCATATGTGCTTTTGAAAATTTATTTTATTTGAAAATGAAATTTCCATTCAATGGGTGTGAGTACATTGAATGGAAAGGTTCATGTGTTTTTGAAAAGTTTTATTTTTAATTTTGATTTTGATTTTTTGAAAGATGATTGTTCATTTTATTTTGAAAATGAAATCTTCATCAAAATGAATTGAGGAAGATGTTCATTTGTGCTTTTGGAAAGATTGTTATTTTTATTTTGAAGATTCCTACATGTAACAATTATGAGAATTGTTAGATGAGGGTGATTTAAGAAAATTTTGTGAAAAAATTTTATTATATGCATTTTGAAAGAGTGCTTTTGAAAAGCAAGATTTTATGAAAAATTTATTTTTTTCTTATATTTTAGAATGAACCTTTCCTTATCATAAAAAATGATAAGGAGGAAGTCTTTAAATGTTTTCTTTTTTATTTAGATCTTTTATTTTTACCCATTGGAGAACCCTGGGGTTTTAAGACCAACAGGTGAGGTCCTAAAACCTAAAGATGTTGGCTATCTTAACTTAAGAATGAAATAAGCTAAGTACCAATGGAAAGAAAGATAGTCTTGATTCATACCAAAGTACAAACCACTATCGATACTTGAAGACAATGATCATTTACCAAAGATGGAGAGAGGAACCATCCCGTAGTCAGAAAAAATATGTGGTGAAAATTTTTATAATTTTCTAGAATAAGATATATAGTTCCATCTTCACTCTATGTGAGATAAAATGAGATGGAAATATACATCTTCTTCTCTTTTATGCAATTTTGATACCCATAGATCAGATATTCTTATTGAGTGATGGGTATCATTGAAGGGTGTACTATCTCGAAGATAGAGTCACCACCACAATGGACCTAATCACCTCAACAAGGACTCTAAGGATAATGGTGTATGTGTACAAAGATTCTTCCCCTACTTTACATGAAAAGTAAAGTAGGGTTTATTTTAAAATCGGGTTTGTTAAGTTCCCTACAGGGGCAAGCCCCATAGTTAATTACATCTAAGGAATGAGATCCTTGAAATACTCGATTAAGGTAAATGATCATTGTCTCCAAAGATTTCAATAGGTAGGACTATCAATCGATTAGTTTATTTTGAAGATCAAATGGGATTGATCAAAGAGAGTTATTATCGAAGCCAAGAAGATAAGTAGGAGATGCCATGATGCTAGAAACTGAGCATCTCAAACTATCCTATGGTTGGGCTTTACAATTTTGAAATTGATTTAATTTGTTTGAGTTGAATTTTTCATTAGAAATTTAGGACTTATGATTCCATAACACAAGATTAAGGAAATGCCTAAGAGGTGAGGATTTATGCTTATGGCCCAAGGGAGAAGTAACCTCAACCTAAATCTAGGGAGCTTTGGCAGGGCAAAGCACAACCTAAATGGCAAAATGGGTATTTGGTTTGCCTCCATAAGAGAGAGGACAAACCATGATACTTGGACTTAGCATGGGGTGGTGCCAACTAACTCCTCCTACAATTTTAAATTCATGTAGGCAAGTCATATGCTTTATGCAAGATAGCTAGGATGTTATTTATTTAGAAAGAGACTAAGTCCTTAAACTCACTCCCTAAAGAGACTAGATCATGTAAGGGTATGCTTCAAATGACCTAAATCTAATGCAATTCAGATTTCATTTTATTTTCATTTTTGGACAATCATTTTGACTCTAATAGGATTCATATATATGCATGAGAAATGAGATTATTGGCCAAAATCAGAAGGGAGGAGGTGTGTTTCCACCATGGCTCTCAAAGGTCAAGCCAAGTTTCTCAAAGGTGGAAGCCCTCCAATCAAGAGTGAAAATAATATGCATTTATGCATGATGTTATAAAAAGTACTCATCCTAAGGGTTGCTAATTCTTTTATCTTGATTTTAACTAAGCTTTAGGTGAGGTTATGAGTTCTTTATTTTTAGTTTTGAATTATTAAATTTGGTAGAAGATTTTTTTTTAGAGCTAATCCACATCAGGCCATACATAAAGCAAGGAAGAACTAGAAAAGGATGCCACTTAATGCACAAGCTAAATAAATCATCAATCAATTTATAAAGCTAATTGAAAAGAATAAGAGGTGTGGTGGACCGCACAAATAAAAAATTGGGTAGAGCTCTACCCTTATACAACTCGGATTACAATTGAATTACATACAATTAAGCAAGAAACTTATTGTTATGGGGGTCTTCAAGCTTCATTTCATCATTCTTCTTTTCTTCTCTCTTCTTTTTTTCTTCTTTGGTTCCTTCTTTTGGATGGTTAGAAGGTGGATGCTCCAAAGGCTTCACATGGTGCATAAGATGATATATTATGGCTAATGTTCATCTAATCCCCATAATCATTCCAAAATCTAATTGCAAAATTACATGAAAAGGAAAAGTAAATCTAGCTAACACACACAAAATAGAGATTAGCTAAATACACAAATCCCAACATGTATATTGGACTTATCACCCCACACATGGGTGACTAAGTCCACCTATTGGATTATGCTTAGGTATAAGCACTGCACAAAAAAATATTTATATTTTTATTTATCATAATACTTAAGCACAATCCCTAGAAGATAATGGTTAGACTAAGCCTACCATTCATTCTATATTCATCTAATCCAAGACTAAAACATATATCATAAAATAAAAAACATCAAACCATGCACCCTAACCTAAAGCTAGAAGTGGTGACTTAGCTAATGTGTATTGCTTTAGGGTTTGTGTGGTATGCTTTATGGCTTTAAGTTAGAATTTTCTAAGTGTGAAGAATGTTCAACTTAGAGGAGGGTTTCATTTAAATGATTTAATTATTTTGGGTTGATTTTATTTCATGTTTTGATTGGGTTCAAGTGAATCCTACAATTAATTACTAAGTTATAAGAGAGGAAAGAGAGAGAACTCTCTTTCCTTCCCTAACTAAGTAATTTCTAAAGTATTCATGTTTAGTTTATTTAGTGAATGTTTTGATTAAGTGTTTTAATTAATCCTAAGTTTAGATGAACTCTAAACAAACCTATTCAAAAAGAAAGGCATTTTAAGATTAAATAAAATGAACTAAATTCACAAAACATACATCCCTTCATTTCTTTCCCAACATGTATAACATGCATATGAATGAGTCCTAAGCATATATACATATAATGAATATTTAGCACACTTTATGATGCATGCTAAGTAATTCATTTAAGAAAATTTGGATGCTTTATGATGCATGATTTTTATTAAGTAGAAAAGGGTTTCTTATCCAATTTTCACATGCACATATGAAAGTAAGAAAGGCATAAGTGAGTGATGCCATTGTTAACCAGGTGTAAGGTACAAGACCTACTTAGGGCTACTTAAAGCCTCACAATCTTGAGGTTGTACGGACTAATATATCACTTTCCTTAGATACAACATATGTACAAAAGAAATGAATGGAAAAGAAAGAATGCAAAAAGTTATGTTAGTTGATTTATTTTTGTTTATACAATTTATATGTGCAAGCATAGGTATCCTTCTTAAATGATAGTATAGAATGAATAGGATATGGAACTAGGCAAGTGTTAGGTTTTTTTTTCAAATGAACTATACACTTTGCTAAATCCTATTCAAAACTATACTAGAAGAGAGGAGAAGGAAAACCTATACTAAGCACATCCTTATAATCTACTCACATGCAAACTTATAAGTAAGATATAAGTAAGACACTTTCAGTTTTGGTAATTGATTCATATATTTTAAAAATAATTTGTATTTAATAGTGATAATATCCACTCATATTCTTACTTTAGCCAACACATATAATTTGACATAAAAGAAACATTTTTCATTTTAAATTTGATTTTTGAAAAACATGGATGCATGGAATCATATGACACACATATTTAGCATGTTGAGGTAGAACTAAAGTAATGAAAGCATGTAAACACATTCACCTTAATTAATTCATAAAGACAATCTTATGGTATAAAAAAGCTTAAAGAAAATCAAAGTTTGTTTAATGTGATTTTTGTTTCATTTTGAATTGGATTTAATTTTAAAAATATGAAATAAGTTTTTTGTTCTAACCCATTCCACATGTGTTTGATATTTTGTTCAATTTTTAGGTGATTAGATTCATTTTATATTTTGATTAGGTTAAGGTATGAATTAAGCATGTTAATTATTTTTACCTACACCACTTAGCATAGTTAATAAAATAATTATGAGCCAATGAGATGACATAAAACCTCACAAGGAATTTAAATTTGCAATGCACCTAGGAAGAAAGGGGCCTAATGCAATTTGGCTCATGATTAAAGATTAATTATGCTCAGGAGTTTAACTTAAGTAATTTCAAAACACCCCTCACACATATGAGTTGAATTTTGATTTTCTTAATTGAATTTAGGCTCTTGAACACCTAAGCATCTACCCCAAGTGGATTAATTGAGTTTTGGAAAGTTTTAGAATTTTAAGAAATTAATAAAGGGAGTAATTACTGAATTAACCCTTAATTAAGAAAGGATTAAGAAAGAAAAGGAGGTTTAAGGAATAGTTTAAAGGAAATACTCCAAAAATATTCCAAAACCTCCTATTCACTGAAACAAAACTTAATCAACTTCGACAAAGGATTTAACCACTAATCAAACCCTTAATTATCCTTAATTACATTAAGAGGTAATTAGGAAATGAATTAGAAATTTCCTCAATTAAGCCACCAATAAATCTCAAGAAAATTAGGGAGGTAGAAGTCATCCCCCAAAATACACTCAAGAAGTTTGGGAATAATTAGTGGATTAATTAAAGGGTAATTAGCAAATTAAGATTTCTAATAAAACCCAAACTTAGAGAAAATAATTATTCAAAATTAATCAAAATTAATTTTAGATTATTTTATGTTCAATTATCTTTTAAATACAATTTATTTCATATTTTTCTAATTTTTTTAGGTTGAGATATGAATTTTAGAAGTTTAGGTAATTAATTAGAATTATAAACCCCTAATTAATTCCTTAATGGTGTGCCACATGAGCCGCATCCCTTTACATGCTAACATAATTGGCCACTTAAACATCCCATCGTAGCTCAACATGGTGGTGGTGCTACGTGCTTTTCCCTCAGCCATCTGATCCTTGATCGGACAATTGAGATTAAAGCCGCCATTCAGAGGGGATTAAATTAAATCTAAAGTGTGCTTTAATCTTGGTCGTCCATCCAAAATGTGCGGATGGACGGCCAGAGATCCTCCCATTTTTTCCCTATCAAAAATGGGGACCGTTCACCTTCAAAATCAACCCACACAATCTAAACCTAATGGCAAGCACATATAATGGTCAAAATTCTATGGGATCAAAATTTCATTCACAAAGCTCCTCACCACATTTAGTTTAATGGTCGCAAAATGGCATACATCACCGGAGGTGATCACAGCTCGATTCTTGGAGAAGCTTCTGCGTTGAGAAGCTTTGGTGAAAGTTTGAGAGGTGAGGTTGAGTGGATCTTCATGGGTCACCTCCTCCTTAGCTTGAGCTCAATTTTGATTGAAATGGATCTCCCTTTTCAAAATTTGGAAGAGAGCTTGGGCAAGCTCGATTGGTTCTCTCTGATGGAGTGTGCAAAGGGAATTGAGTGAAGTTTGAGAGAGGAAGTTTGCAATTCAATGGACCTCCCTATTTTAAAGATGAAAGAAATGCAAAATTCAATCTCCTGGAAGGTTAAGAACTTGAATGACTCCTATCACAGAATTCAATCGATAATGGATCTGTTGGAGTTGAAGTGAATTAAGGGGAGTATATCTCCCCCAATGGCAATCGGATGGTCGAAGCTTCACTTGCCATTTTGAATCAATTGCCCTAATTTAGAACGTTGTTTGAGCTGTTAGAGGTGCCATGTAATTCATTTTAGTTAGGGGAGTGGATTGAAGTTCCATGTGCTCTTGAGTGGAGATGATTCCCATGTGCCCATTTCTATGCACATGGTTGATTGGCCCTTGTCAAGTTGGGCTGACCAAACCCATTTGGCACACACCCTCCCTGTTCACTTGACTATTAGGAGAGTATCAAGTAGGTATGAAGAAGGTTTGACCAAATTCAAAGTGGAATTGGCCAAAATTTGTTCTATGGCCTACGAGTAAAATTGTCATTTTGTTGATTTTTAAATTTAGATATGTTGGGTATGTTGAGAAAAGAGGTTTGACCAAGTTTTATTGGATTTAGACTTCATTTGGTATGGTTTGGCTCATGTTGACCCATTTAGGTCAAAATGGGTCATGACTAATTGGTCAAATTGGGTGAAACTAAGGGTTGGGTCAAGTTCATATGACCATTTGAAATATTTTGATGGCTTTCATTTGATTCAATTTGGTTTAGGTTTGAATTTAGTTCATATGACTTCATTTAGGTCAAATGGGTCAAGTTGACCAATTTGACCCATTTGACCTATTTGAGCTAGGTCATGGGTAGTTTAGGTTTGGTTAGTCATATGAAGTGGATTGGTATCTTTATTTCCAATCAATTTTGGTTAAGTTTGAATTTGGCTCAATATGACCCTTTAGGTCAAGTTGGGTTCAACGTCAATTGGGCTAGGTTAGGTCTAGTTGGCCAATTGAGGCTTTGGTCAAGTTCAACAAGTGATTTGGAATGAACTTGGCCCATTGGTTTCAATCAATTTGGCTTAGATCAAGTTTTGACACATTTTGACTTTAGGTCAAATTGATCAAGTGGCCAATTGGCTAGGTTAGCTCAAATGTTGACTTAGTCAAGTTCAAACATTGGTCATGAATGAACTTAGATCAATGGTTTCAATCAATTTAGCCTATAGTTCATTTTCGCTATGTTGGGTTTCATTTTGGAAGTGGTTTTAATTATTTGAATTTATATTTCATTTATATATGTGAATATAAATGAGAATATAAATGTGAGAAAATTTCATGAATTTGAAGTGATTTGATCATGATTTTAAGTCCAAAGAGAAATTTAAAGGACTTGAATGATTTAAATTGATTTTAGATTTGGTTTGATTGATTTGAATTTATATTTCATTTATATATGTGAATATAAATGAGTTATGAGAAAATCTCATAAATTTGGGTTGATTTAAAGATGATTTAGGCTAAGTCCTAAAGAGGAAAATTAACTAAGAGAGAATTGATTTTGAATTTTGATTTGGTTTGATTGATTTGAATTTATATTTCATATATATGTATATATGAGAATATATGAGTTATGAAAAAAATTTCATAAATTTGAATTGATTTAAAGTTGATGATTAAGTCCTTAAGAGAGAATGGACTTAAAATATTTGAAGAATTTAAATTTTGATTTAGTTTGATTGATTTGAATTTATATTTTATTTATATTTTGTGAATATAAATGAGAATATAAATGAGTTGTGAGAAAATTCATGAATTTGATTTGATTTGAGATAATTTTGGTTAAGTCCTTAAGAGGAAATTAATGACTTAGAAATATTTGAATTGAATTTCAATCATGGATTTCAATAATCAATTGATTTGAGTTTGAAAAATCAAATAAGATTGATTTAGAGTTTGACTTGAAGGAAGGAAGGTGAGGAGTGGTCAAGCTGGCAGAAAAATTTTCTAACACCCTAAGGCTTGATCTACTCCTACGCCTAACTCTTCTAAGTCTCTAGTAGTGTCCACCTAATCACTGTTTCTTAAGACTAAGGATCTCTTAAAGTCTAAGAGGAGCCCTATGTATAAGATGGAGGGGTTGAGAACTCATTCTAAAAATGAGGTCAACAAGCTCCCATATACCATCAAAGCTCAACAAACCATGAAAATGCTGACAATGAAAAATCCCAAACCAGCAAATCCAACCAAACTAGTAAAATGGTGATCAAAGGTCCACAACAAATCTAACAAAGTAGCTGCATCAAAGTAAGTAGGAAAGCTCTCCGAACCTACAAAGTAATCCCAACAACATATCCAAATTAATAGTCAACAAAACCAGAATCATCCAACCAACAAAGTCAATGAATATCCAAAATAAATCCAACTCAAGAAAGTAATCCAACAAAGATATCCAAAAAGTACCAAACTAAACCAATTGGTGAACACAACAAATCCAAAATGATAGCAAATATGTAATTAACTAAGAAAGTGAGGTAATTCATATACCAAGAAAGCTCACCAAACCAAGAAAATGCAAACTACAACAACCATAATAATGTTAATCCAAAGTTATAAACCATGCAACAAAGCTCACCAAACATAGCACCCAAACCAAATTACTTTCCAACAATAAATTAGAAGAGATGAAAACTCACAAGCAGCAACAAAATATATACATGGTCAATTTTAATTCTTAAATAAAGTATAAATCACTTAAACCATATATCTCAATCTCCAAAATTCTAAAGGCTGCATCTAAATTAAAGAAAATGCCATAAAATTTTAACCAATACCAAACCCTTCCTCTCCAAAGACTAAATAATAGCAAAGTGAGTAAGTGAGTAACTAAAAATGTGGCAAGAAGTTCAACATCATTGTTGACCTCACTTTTGGAGTGAACTCTCAACTTCCATATCATAGATCTAGGACTCAAACTAAGAGTTTCTAGTCTTAAGATACTTTAATGATTATGAACACTTAACCAACCTAGAGACTTAAAAAAGAGTTAGCAAATTGGTTTTTAAGAATTTATGAAGACTTGCCTACCCTATAGCCCAAACCAAAAGCTTGTTTCCTTCTTCCAAATCAAATCTCAAATTTAAATCTAAATTCCAAAATCAAATACAACTATCAAATGATTAAAACCCATGATTAAATTCAAACTCCAAATCTCTTCTTAAGCCCTTTGATTTTATCTTATGGACTTAGCCTTAACCAAATTCAAATCAACCCCAATCCAATTGATTTTCTCAATTATCAAATACACCAATCAAATTCCAAATCATAAATCAAATCTAAATGATTGAAACCAAAATCA
Source organism: Cymbidium sinense (assembly GCA_021442155.1). NCBI lineage: Eukaryota > Viridiplantae > Streptophyta > Magnoliopsida > Asparagales > Orchidaceae > Cymbidium > Cymbidium sinense. Next base: position 157,496 of record JAKCPB010001296.1, read on the forward strand.
AATCAATTTCCAAGTCAAATTTTGACATACATCCAATTTGGTCAAATTGTTTTCAAATCACTCCAAGTTGATTATTAAACATGAAAAAGCTCAATAAGCCCAAATTAATGGTCAACCTAACCCAACTTAGCCTAATTTGACCTTAAGGGTCAAATCAACCAAAAACCTAATCAAATCTAAATTTAACTTAACCAATGCCTATAATATATTTCAAATGATCAACTAACCCAAACCAAGCAATGATTTAAGCCAATTTGGTCAATTGTGTCAAATTGGTCAACTTAGCCCAAATTAACATAAATTATGAATTTGGCCAAAATCCAAATTAAATTCAAATTAAACCAAATTGATTGAAACCAATTAAACTAATATACTCAAAATGATCATTTAAACTTGACCCAACCATTAGTTTGACCCAATTTGACCAATTGGTCAACCTAACCCAATTTTGACCCATTGACTCAAAATTGACCAAATTAAATTAAATGAACTGATGACATGAAATTCTGTCCAACTCACTTTGACTCATTTCAAATCTGCCCAAATCAAATTCAATGCCAAATGATCACTTTGCCTTTGTCAAGGGCATGAGAAAAAGCACTTGCCTGTTCATCTTTTCGCCACTGACACTCATCCATTGGTCCACATAAAATTCACACTGATGATGCAAGGAGGCCATCATGACTCATGGGGAGGTGAAATCACCTCACCTCTCCCATTAGAACACTTGGCATGAAGGACTCCCACCTCCCCTTTTCAAGGATAAATCATGGCACCCACTTTCCATGCCTTAGCCAACCAAGATAAGCCACCTAGAATGATTACCTTCCATTCCCAACCAACCCAAGCCAAACGACAACAGTTTGGAGCCAAAAATTCTAGAAAAATGTAGATTTTTGGCCACATTCAAACTAAGAGAGTTAGAAGAAGCAAAACTCATTCTATTCCTCTCATTTTCATCTCTTGGAGCTCTCAAATCAATCAACAATCATTCTCACTTGAGTTTGGGGTGAAAAACACCAAAAATAAGTGGATTTCAATGAAGAACTAACAATGATTGGAGAACTCATCATCCCAGAGTAAAAGCAAAGATCTAGGCTCATTCAAGGCTTCTTCCCCCACTCAAAAGCATGCTGATCATCAACCACCAAAATCATTTGAGATAATCTTCAAAACTCATAGTAGATTTCTTACTTTTTGTGATGCTTTTCTTACGATTTTAGATAAACCTCACATTTTTTCCTTTTATTTAATGCCAATACAAAATAGATTTTTTCTAGTGAAGATTGACATGAAAATGAGCCAAATCACCTCGCTTCACATGTGGTTTTTCATCGCCTATCAAGAGCAAGAGCTATCCGATCTCATTTAGGATCAATAGCTGATCACATAAGCTGCTTAGCCCCTGATCCAATTCCTTGATTAGAGGACATATCCCATCTTTGATCGATGGTGGATCGACCATGCGCTTCACGGTCTAGGCATCAATTTCAATGCCACGCAAACCCATGCACTTGCATGCCACATGATCGCATTAATGCATTGCCACATCAAGACGTAAAGGTTGATAAGTGAGAAAATATGGATTTTCTGATTTTTAAAATTATTTATTTACTTGAAAATTTAAAAATTAATAGAAAATAAATTACTTAACAAACTATTTCATACAAGGGCTCATTGGATTTGTAATTCTGAGAGGAGTCCAATAAATCCAAAATCCTGAAAGTTTACTAAATAGTTTTAGCTTAATTTGAGTTTTAGTAAAAATTAAATTTCATTAATTAAACCAAAAATACACATCAAATTAAGTTGAAATTGAACCTGAAATCTACTTACCATAAAAATTTTAAATCAAAATCACTTTTGGATTGAAAGATATTAAAATTTGAAATTCAAATGATTTATTTTAATAAAGTAAATTAACAAACTTCATGATAATTATCTTAATCAAGTGAAACTTTCTAAATTCATAACTAATTATAGAAAAATCCAAAAAATACAAACTCAGATTCAGTTTAAAGATATTTTAGAGTATAATCTAGAAAAATTATTATTAATTAATTTTAATAGTGAATTTAGATTAATTAAGGTTTAATTAAAAAATAATTAGTCTAATTACTCTCTAATTAACCATCTAATTAATCTCAAACTTTCGTATATTTAGGGATGACTCGCCTCTCCTTTTTTTTTTTGGAATTTATTGCTTAATTAGGAAATCAATGGATTAATCCTTAATCAGCTTCTTAATATAATTAGTGATAATAAAGTAAATGAACAATAAATTAATCAATCAATCAAACTTGTTAACCTCTGGTAATGATAATGAAGTCTACGAAAATGGATTGGGACTCCCTCTTCCAACTTTTTTCTTAAACCTTCTCTAATCCCTTAAATAATTAATTAATTAACACCTCTTAATTAATTAATTAACAAAATTAATCAAAACCCAAATCATATCTGAACTTTAATCAATTAAATGAAAGGATTTAGGGATTGAAATTTAGAATATCTTCTTTGTCTCTTTCTTTAAGCCCATCTCACTTTTGTTGGTTAAGGCTAATTCAAATTTATTTAACTAATTAATGAACTTAATTAATCCATTGAATCTATTTTTCTAATCTAATCTTAGGTAGCTCTTCGGGTGTTCAATAACACAAAAGGGGGAGATAATGAAATTATGGTTGGTTCACATGTGTGAGAAAATCATAAAAGTAGTTAAATAAGATCCATTATGCTTAACTATTAATCATGAGCCAATTGTCTTAGGCCCATTTCATTTCTTAGGAGCATTGCAAATTTACTTTCCATGTGATTTCATATCATGTTGGCTTATTATTAATTAGTTAATTAACTGAAGGCAATGTATGTAAGGGTTAATTAATCCATTTAATTTATACCCAGACCTAATTAAATCATAAAATTGACTTAATTACTTCTTCCTTAAACCAAAATTAACTCACACATGGGAAATAGGGATTAGGACCAACAAACTTCTCTACTTCCTTTAACTCAAATCAAACTCAAAATGAAATGACATTAAAGATACTTTGATTTATTCTAAGTGGCTTTATTTAGTATGAGATATGAATGAAATCACAATGCTTGTGTTATTTTACTTCTTTCCACTCATGTTAAATGTTGCTTTCCATATGTAATTATGCATTCATTTCTTTTAAAATTAATTAAATGAAATAATTTCTTTTATGTCAAATTTCATGTTGATTTAAAAATAAGTGTGGCTATTATCATACAAATCAAATATTATTTTCAAAAAACTATAAATCAATTTATAAAATGAAGTGATGTCAATACCTATAATTGCATGTGTTGATAATATAAGACATGAAACATGAAGTCCTCTATCTTATATGGATTTATAGGATTTGTAAATGTATAGTTCATTTGAAAAGAACACAACATTTACCTCAATCTATTCATATACATCTCCATGTCAAGACTTAGGAAGGATTTTAAATTACATATATAAATCATATTAACCAAATTAAACATAAATTCTTGCATGATTTGTTATTCTTATGGTTCTTTTTGTACATTCATATGAATTTGAGAAAAGTGGTATATTAGTGACATCCAGTTCAGGCTTTAAGTAGATGTAGTCTTATACCTTACTTTGTAGAAAATAATGGTGTCATCACTTAAAACTCTTATACATGTGTATATGTGGTGTGGTCAATAAGTAAGGATCATAAATCACATAATCAAATTAAACATAATTTCTTGCATGATTTTTTACTCTTGTGATTCTTTCTGTACATTCATATATATTTGAGAAAAGTGGTATATTAGTCTAGATATCCCGGGGCTATGAGGCTTTAAGTAGTCCTAAGTAGGTCTTGTACTACTAGTGTAAAAATAATGGCGTACTTACTTAAAACTCTTATACATGTGTATGATGTGGTCAATGAATAAGAATCATAAATTAAGTAAATAAAATACAACTTTTGCATGGATTTTCCTATCCTATATGTTATTCATACATCTACATGTATCTAAGAAATTTGTATATTACCGACATCTTGGCTGAGGCTTTAAGTAGCCTTAAGTAGTAGGTCTTGTGTAAAAAAAAATAATGGCACTATACTCACTTATGATTTTATACATGGAATGTGTGTTTGACTAATGGATAAAAATCCCTCTTTTCTATTAAAAGGCATGCATTCATAATTAAATTAAATGAAATATTTTAATTTCAAACATCTTTACATTACATCATTGAAGTGTGCTAAGATTTACATTGTATGTATATGCTTAGGATTTATTCATATGCATGATATACATAATGGAAAGAAATAAATGAACATGTGTTATATGATAGTAATTCATTCTAATTAATCTAAGATGTCTTTCTTATTGAATAGGTTATTTAGAATGAACCTAAACTAGATTAATTAAAATGTAATAAACCATTCACTAAAGAAATTAATTAATTAATTTGCTTTAAGTGATTTAAGGTAGGGATGAAAGAGAGATTTTCTCTTTCTCTTTATAACACTTAGTTGTTAAAAGCCAAATGAAATGAAAGAAAATACTAATTAAAACTTGTAAATTAAAAACAACTTAAAGTGAAACCACCCTTTTAAATTAAATCTCACATGGCAAATTATAACTCTAAAGCCTAGTTAAGACATGCCACACAAGCTTTAATTCACACACTTTAGACTGTCACAATTTCTAGCTTTATGATAGGGCGGTGTATAGTTTGATGTATGCTTATTTTATGATGTATTATTTTAGACTGGATGTTAGGGTGTATGTGAGTAGTCTGGATGTTAGGCTGATATTAGCCTAATTATGCTTTCTGCAGGGGGTTTTATTTAAGGGGTCGATAATAAAAAATATAAATATTTTGTGTGTGTTGCTTAGCCCTTAAGCATAACTCAAGTTAGAGGGGCTTGGTTACCCATGTGTGTGCTAAGTCTAAATTATTCATATAACTTTGAGTTGTATGGTGTTTTAGCTAACATTTGTTTTGTGTAGCTAGATTTACTTTCCTTCTTTTAATATAATTTTGCATTAGGATTAGGATGAATTTTATGGTGATTATAATGAACATTGGTTATAAGACCAAGTCTTATGTACCATGTGATGCCTTTGAGCAACCATATTCAATCCAAAAGGAAGAAAGAAGCAAATCAAAATGAAGAAATAAAAATGAAGAAATGAAGAATGAAGAATGAAGAATGAAGTCCCTCATAGCATTCATCATTTGTAATTATTCTTTTGTAATTCGTTGTATAAGGGTGGCTTGGCTACCCACATTTTCGGGTTGTATATAAAATGATCTTTTATTCTTTTGATAGCTTTATAAAATTATTTGATGATTTGTTTAGCTGAGCATTAGAAAAGCATTCCTTTTTATAGTTTTTTTAATGGTTGGTGATTGTTATATGACCTGTATGCGATTAGGCTCTTAGGATAAAAATAAATTTTCTATCCCACTAACCAGCTCATAACTAAACTTTTAAAATAACTCATAACCTCACATAAAGCTTAGGTTTTAAATCAAGATAATAAAATATTTAGCAACCCCTTAGTTGGATGTTGTATGTTTAACAACACGCATATCATCTTATTTCACTAGTGATTAGAAAGGACTTCCATCTGTGCCAGATAGAATGGGCTTAACCTTTTAGAGAATATGATGGAAGAACACCTCTTTCTCTCTTCATTTGGCCTATAATTAATTTCTCATGCATTTAGACATACAAAACCTATAGCCTGTGTCAAAATAAAAATGTCCAAAACTAAATAAAACTTGATAAAAATTTACATTAAATTTAAGTCATTATTCATACCCCTCATGCTCTAGTCTCTTAGGGAGTAAGTTTAAGGGCTTAGTTTCTTTTCTAAATAATAATAACCTAGCCATCTTGCAAAAAGCATAAGACTTGCCTACATGATTTTGAATCGTAAGAAGAGTTAGCTGGCTGCCACTCCATGCGGTAATAAGTTCATCTGTCAGGTGGCTTACTCTCTCTTGTGGAGATAAACCATATACCCATTTTCTCCTTAGATTTAGGTCATGCTTTGGCCCTCGCCAAAGCTCCCTAGATTTAGGATCCGAGATTGTTGTTTCCCTTCGCGAGTTACAAGCATAAATCCTCACCTCTTAGGCATTTCCACAATATTTATGTGGAATTATAAGGCCTAGATTTCTAATAAAATTTCAACTCAAATAAATAAAATCTCCTTAATTTCAAATATATATAAAGCATAACTATATGATAGATTGGAGTACTCACTGGGTTTCCTAATGTCATAAGCACTCTCTACTCATCTCCTTTGGCATCGATAATAACTCTCTCTTTTTGATCCATCCCACTAGATTTTCTAAAATATAACCAATTTTTTTATAATACTATCTTTGAATTCTTTGGAGATAATAACCTACTTTAATCGAGAGTATTCTTAAGGGATTCACTTTCCTTAAGATGTAATTAACTATGGAGGCTTGCCTCCATAGGGAACTTAACAAACCCGATTTAAATAAACTCTGCTTTACTTTTCATGTAAAGTAGGGGAAAAATATCTGGTATATTTGAAAACCCATCATGCCTTAGGGGTCCTTATTAGGTGATTAGGTCCATCATAGGGTAGTGACTTCTATCTCTCGAGATAGTACACTATTCTTTGATGTCATACCCGATCACCTTAATAAGTATATGCTTAAATGTGCATGGAGTCCCTTCACATATACACACATGAATGAATCCAAAAATAAACACCACAATCATAGAATTAAGTAAATAAATAAAAATTCACTACTCATCAAACCTTTTCAATAATAAAATAAAATAAAATCTCTAAGAGCCTTATTAATAATTTATCAAGCAACGCCAAGCCAAAGCTTTAAAGTTTGTGTTTCAGTTTATAAATCTTTGATAAATCTATAAAGCAAAATGAATAAATAAATAATCTAATTAATAAGAATAAAAAGAATAAATAATTATAAAATTAAGAAGCACCTCATCAAATTCTATCAATGTCATTAATATTTTCTTCACATTAATTTGGATTAATATTCATTTTGCTTTCAAGATCCAATCCTCTGCACATATTAGAGCCAGCAATCTTTGGGATAATGAACTTCTAAATGCATCAAGAATACGACCACTTGTGCTAAAATCCAAATTTGAGGCAACAATAGAAATTGGAACAGCTAAAACATCATGAGCCATGTATGAGAGAGTAGGAAATCTCGGTGCATTAATCTTCCACCAACATAGAATATCAAAATTATCTTTTATGACTTAAAACTCATAAGATAAGTACTTATATAGATCTGATTTATTATCTAAATCATTCTTACCAAAATTAGAACTTTTGAATTTCTCTATCATTATATATCTTCTCCCACAAGATTGGAATTGTAAAACACTAGACCCTTTAGAAAGATTTTTGTTTCTCAAGTAGATCACTCTCTACCTAGCTTTCACCTACTATCTTCATTTTGTAATCATGAAACATATCATCGCATGATAATCTAATAAGTTGTGCCAAGGTAACACCATTAGACCCTTCATACATATCCATAACACCAAAGTCTACACAACATAACTTGAAATGACAATTTAAAAAAAACATCAAGATATATATTCAAATTCATTTTTTCTACACTACCCTAATATTTATCAAATATTGTCTTCAATTTTGAAACCATGTTTCTCACATTTAGATCATCATTCATTTTCCAAACTTGTAAAAGACAAAAAACTTCTACAATTTCATGAAAAAAGTATTTGATGTCACATACAAAGAACCAAAAATTCTTAAAGTGAGCTCATAAATTTTTTCCAAGAATGGAAGCAATCTTCTAACATTCTCCCAATCATTATCATTTAAAACTCCTTTTACATTATGCCCATCCAAATCTTCCTTCTCTAGTTCATTTAAATTGAGTGTCAATCTGTCAGATCTTCTCTCTCAACTTAACATCTTAATTTGAATCTAACGAAGTTAGGAACATTTAAGCACAACATGTTTTGCCTTTTAATTTTTATATGTCAATGCATTCTTTAAACTTTTAGATGTTTTGAGTATTTTTAAAAATAATTATCACCATCGAACATATTTTATTTTGAAACAAACTATGATTATAAAATAAATAAAATAAAATTGATCTCAAACGGCCACTAAGGAATTCCCAAATAAAGTTTTCAAATAGTTCATATTATAGTTCCCAAACTCACTAATTAGATTCTCTTATCATGATGAGATTTTTATAATTTAGTTCTCTTCTATTTAAAATCATAAACACAGAAAAATCGTATTTAGAACTTTTGTTTAAAATAAATTGTTCTTCAAAGTAATTTTGAGCTTTCTAAAAAAAAAGTCTAGCTATTCTTCAAATAATATATATATATATATATATATATATATATATATATATATATATATATATATATATATATATATATATATATATATATATATATATATATATATATATATATATATATATATATATATATATATATATATATATATGTTATATATATATGTAATCATAACCTGATCAGACAATTTCAATTATAAAAAGTTATATTAAATTAAGAAACAACAATTTAGAATAATTAATTTTAAAATCCCCACAATGCAACATACATGAATATGTGAAATATGGAAACATTTGATTCACAAGTATTTATACAAAATAAATTTCAAATATTCAATAATTGTTTTTCAAAATATTAAATACAGTTAAGAAATGTGTATTTAATGTGAAAAAAGAATGAATTAATAGTAAATTTAAATAAAATCCACCATTTTTAAAGTTTTCAAAAATGTTGAACATTAAGAGACGGCATTCACATATAAATATTTTCAATAATATTATTTATTTATTTTATAATCATAAATTAAAATCTTATTCCTTTTATATATCTTTCTCATATGATTTCCCTTTTCATCGCACCTGAGACCACCCATCATTATGTTCATATCATTATTGTCATATTACCCAATGATGCGTATAATGATATTATTATAATACAATATAGTTATTATTGGGATATTATTAGTTTTATTATTAGTTTGGTTAGTTTAGTTAGTTTAGTTAGTTTTATTATTAATTATTATTTTATTAGTTTTAAAATATATATATATATATATATATATATATATATATATATATATATATATATATATATATATATTATGTTATGTTTGCAAGCATAGTTTAATGGTTGGAGCTTTTGTCATATAAAAGATTGACTCACGTTCAAATCCTTCTTCTTACAAGTTTGTCGAAATATTATTTTTCGAACCATTTTGAACAATTCGAGCCAAATATGAACACTAAAATTTTGAACTATTTCGAATACGAGCCGAACACGAACTAAGTAATTTTCAAATAAGCTGAATATGAATAAAAATTCAGCTTAATCAAGCTCGACTTGTTTACACCCCTACATACACTCTTGCTAGAAAGAATAAGTACTTTATTTGCCTAAAAATTAAGAGGAGAAATTAGAATGTTTTTGTGTCCCCTATTGAGGAATTGTTGCATATTAATTAACAATACCATATTACTCTATTGATGCAAGTCTTTTTGAATAGAATTTTACTTTGATTATTTTCTTTTTATTAGACAAAGATTTGTTTTCATTATTTTGTTTATGATGCTAATGTTGTTGCATTAGTAGATGCTACTTTGCTTTTTATTAATGAATGATTTCTCATGGCCTCTGTGTTAAGTGTTTTAATTTTTAAGCCTGTCACAAAATAAATAAAACACTAAAAACCTGGCAAGGAACCATTTTATTTACATTTTTATTTTAGTTTTTATGTTATTTTTAAAAATAAATCATATTAATTAAAAAAAATTTACATACATAAGACATAATTCTTATATATATATATATATATATATATATATATATATATATATATATATATATATATATATATATATATATATATATATATATATACATATATATAACATCTCAATCTTCAATATCATATAAAAAATACTATCATCACTCTTTTAAAATAAAATACATCTTTTCAAATATAAAAATATATTAGATAAATAAATATATAACTTTATGTTAATATGTAAATGCATAAAAATAGCATGATATGTATGTAAATCTTCCATCTAAAAAAACTCCTTTTTTTTTGGATCTTTTGAATATTTTAAAGAATAACAATCACAATAAAATATATTTTATTTCAAATCAAAATACAAATAAAATAAAATAAAAATTATCCCAAAAAGCTCCTAAATTTTTACCTTAAATTTTTTTTTTCAATGAGAAATCTGTGCCCTCCACCAATATGATCAAATGACACTTTCTTACTAAGAAAAGGAATCAACACTAACAAAATGATTGGAACAATAATACAAAAAAAACATTAAAAGTGTTGGTGACTGACTGCACAAAGTGCTCTTAACAGAAATAATAATAATAATAGTGTAGAAGCGTACATTATTTCCACAATTCCTCCATGGGGATTCCCCGTTCCTGGGTGACGTCGCTGAACTGCCTCATCTTCTACACTGCGACGACCGTTGTGCAGGCATTGTTGAGGGCGTTCCTGCTCCCAATCTGCTTCCCCAGAGCGTTCTCTACTCCAGCCATTTCGAGCACAACCCGCACCGCTCCTCCGGCGATGACGCCAGTACCAGGCGAAGCTGGCCTCAACATCACCTTAGTTGCTCTCCGTCGGATCTGTACATCCATATCAAGAATCAGGAAGAAGTTAGAAAAAAAGAGAGAAAAGGTGGGTAGGTTCAAAGTATGGTTTTGATAATATGAGGATATCATTTTTTTTATTTAGGATATCATAAATCAACCCAAATGTAAGATATCACCTAATGAACCCAACCGAGTTTCACTCTAGCCATTACATCTCTCTTGAGGTTGAAGTTGAGGATATTAATTCTTGGCTAGAACAGAGGTTTATTGGATGATAAAAAACCAACAAATTCTTGCTCATATATGTGAGAATTACTAGAATGCTGATTGAAAATATATCCCAAAGATTTTCTTTCTTGAATGATTCTATACAACAGTACTCTAAAAAGAAGAGGCTTGAATTCAAAGAGATAAATTATGCAAAAGGTGCCCATGAGGGGTGAAAATAATGAAGAGGACATGAATGTCAGTGGTGGCAATGAATTAGTGTCTTCTATCAAAATTCAAAGTGGTGGTGGTGGACCTGGACTTGGCAATAGAAGGGATTACTAGAGGTGCACTGAGGTCTTACTATTCTGAGAGAGATTGTCGATAGGAGGAATTAGAAAAGGAGCTTAAACATCATGAAGCATGATGACAAAGTTACAACTATTATAGCTCAAGAAGGGGATTGTCTACAGAAGAGGGAGGAGCAAATTTTATATTAATTACGAAAAAGAGAATGAAAGAATTTATCCATAGAACACAAATTACATTTCCTCAAGAACCATAGAAAAAAATATGCTTAAATTAGATTCACAATTGCCAAGAGGATCTATGCCTTGACTTGATAAGTGAGTGGAACTTATAAACATCATCCATGATGAGTGCTCCCTTAAGTCTAATGTAAGTAATAGGGATATGCGAGACTATTCCTCCACCCATCAAAAAAATACTTGGGAAAAGATTTACAACCCAATCATTGGAGATTGGGATGCCCAATAATAGATCTTACATCCTATGAACATGGAATGACTCTGAAAAAAAATTTAGATCATTATATTTAGGCCTTGATAGAGTGCAATAAGGAGGAAATGAGTCTTGGGATCTTGTCCATTTGGTAAGATTGCCTGACATGCATAAGAGATTTGTTATGCGAGTGATGAGCATTTATTGATTGATCTGATGTTTATAACCTAGAGCCTATTATGTTATGATACCAATGACCTTTACATGACCTTGCTTGATCTAATCTTTGAGGTTAGGAATTCAAAACATTTTTGCTTAATTTTATTTCGAAGTAAAAGTTTTATTCTAAGAGCTCACTTGAGCTCCCAAATCATCACAAGCAATCTATAAGAAAAATAATAAATCTCTAACTATTTCTAAGAAAGCTATAAAAAAGGATAGGTAATGAGGTAGTGTATCTGGTAAGTTGTCCATTGTTAGCTCGTTGTCTGGAATAGGACTCATGATCTGCAAAATTCTTGTGTTAAAGTGTCAGCTAAGGCATATCTTTTTTTCCTTCAATATATTCTAGATCAAAATGATAAGTAGAAAACCAACTTTGCCATCTAATTAATCTATTATTTGCTAAAGAATAAATAATTTTTCTTTTAATAAAAGAAATATCAATTTTATTATCGGTTTTGACAATAAAGTGTTCGTTTAGAAATATCTCAAATTTTTAATAGCTTTTTTGATTGCTAACAATTCTTTTTCATTAGCATTTTTAATTTAATTAATAAGAACTTCTTTATTTGGTAAAAAGTATCCATCAAATTTGGTATTGTCATTAAGTTTTTCATAGTTAATAACCATACGAGCCTTTCCTAACCTCAGATTATTTGGACAAGAAAAGCGGGGAGGCTAGTACTATGAGAGATGAGGTGTAATTGTAGTAGTTCAGAAAGTTGTTTTTTAATTTCAAGTTTATCATCGCAAGTATATTTTATGGGTCGATGCCGGATGAGTAAAGAAGGGTTAAGTGGTTCAATATGAGCAACAGGTTCGTCTTTGGACCAAAATTGTAAAAGATTTTCTGAAAAGGTTTTGGAAAATAAAGTTTCAGCAAAATAGCGTACGTCATTTAATTTATCGAAGTTGGTGGAAAAACATAAAGACGAGAGTTTGGAAAAGTGAGATGGAATAATTTTATCAAAATCTAAATGTCTGTCGTTAATGTTGATAGCATAATTTGGATGTAGATTAAATAATAATATTTGATAACATAAGTTTCCTTGTATAACTCCTAATAAGACATCTTTTTTATAATGAATTATTTGATCATCATAGATCCATAATGTTATGGGACTATCAACTTTCTAAAATATGCTTTTATAAGTATTTGATACGCCAAAAAATACATGTCTATATTTTTCGGGATGTGGAATTTTTTGTAAATCTTGATTTTGCATGATAAGATTATATAAATGAATCTTTGTACTTCCATGTGCTTCTGTTATTTCAATCAAATATTCGCCTTGGAGAATTGTATAATATACAGTCCTTTTCCAAGGTAGTATAGGCATATCAAAATAGTCTTTAGTTCCTAAAGATAATTTTTGTTTTTTAATCTTTTTATATTCTTCTTCTAAAAGGTTAAATAATATATATTCAAATTGGTCATCGATAATTGTATCCTCTTTAGATATTTTTTCAATGTATGTCATATAATAAATCAGAATATAAGTATTCGTTTAAATTTGTATCGTTATAACACACTAAATTAATTAAATCCTCTTCGGTATCGATTAATTCATAAAGTTCTTGTTCAGATTCTATTTCAAAGATATCAAAAATAGGTTCTAATTCATTTTCTTTGATGATTTGAACAGATTTTATACTTGCTATTTTTTGTCATTTGGGACATTCGTTTGCATAATATCCTTCTTCTTTACATAACCAAAATTTACAAATTTTGGTTTTAGTAAATTATTTTCTATTCATTGAAATTATTGTATTAGTTTTCTTGAAGAATTTCTTTTATTTTACAATTGTTATTGCAGGTTTTGTTTTCCTAGAACATCCCCATTGATGGTCGGTCATGAAAGATAAAGCTTGTTTATAATTTTATTTTGTTTATGTAGGTCTAATTGTTGCAAGTCTTCAAGAAATTGTATTATACTTCCTAGAAAATTATACTCCTAGGGTGACATGTTTGTTAGAGTAAATTGTTGACTCCATATAGTATATATGGTTCGGGTAATTTGTAAAAATAAATGTCGAGATATAATGGTCGATCATTGGGTAGAATATTATAAAAGAATTTTTGATACTCGCAGCTATATTCTTGTAGATAGAAAATATTACAAATACTTAAAAGAGTAAGTTTTTGTTTTGCTAATTCAGATTATTTTTTTATTTTTTCTTCTTCAACAGAGTAACATATAGTGTATCCTAAAAATTCACTTTTAATATAATCTGCGTATACGGTTGGTTATCCTCCGGGAGTGCCTATAATGTTTTGGGCCGTACATGTGGACCGGATGTTAGCTCTTTGTTTTGGTTTTAATCCTATAAACAATTTTTTATGAATTCCTGTTAATGTATTTTCGATGAATGCGTAAGCATCTTCTCCTTGTAAATTATAATTATATACAGCTAAACTATTTTCGATGGTCCATTTGTCAATGGCTTGATATTTTGCATAATGTTTATATATATTCCATGTCCAATAATTGGTTCTTGGCCGAACAAGTGTTTGATTTGTAATTTTGTTGAACTCTAGGTGTAGGTATATTCCTTGGTATTTCACAAATGTTTGTCTCATTACTATTACTTGAACTAGCTTGGATGCCTACTTAATTTGTTAGTGGATGGATGCATAGGTGTGTCCATTGTTGGACTATGGGGTGTATTCATAAATTGATGTTTGTTTAGAATTGAGATTAATTCTTCTAATTCTTGTGATGGTTCTACTATGTCAATTATTTCATTAATACGAATAGCTCCTTGGATTTGAGAGGATCTAGAGTTACTTATTTTGAGTCCGAGTTTATCTTGTTGTTTTAAATTCATATAATTAAGGACTATCCATTCATTAAGATTACCAAGAGGTGCTTTTATATGGAATAATTGTTCTTCTGTAAAGATTTCTAATTGGTTATTTAAAATAATAATTTGTAATAGTTCCTAAATTTGTTTGAATTCAGTTTCCAGATATTCTTTAGTGAGCTTAGGCATGGAAGATGTCATCCTCTAATTCTTCTATTTTAAGACGTTTCTTTAATTTTTGTTCTTCTTTTATTTCTGTCTCATAAGAAGGGAAATTGGATTCATATGTATATGATGGTGTATAAAAATATGAACAGTGACCACTACACTGTTGATCTTTTTCAGGCTCTGATACCATTTATTTGGGCTCTATCTGTTCTCTTTTATCTATAGGTTTCTTTCCTTTTCGTCAGAAGAGTTTACTTTTTCTATCTTTTCCATAATTAATTATCATAATAGTTTTGTTGTTTCTTCTAATTGAATTTCTAATTATCCGTAAGGCACAAAAGTTTGGAAATTTTAATAAGAGTGTTATTGAGTAAAATGTATTGATTGGACCAGTAAGTAGTAATTGTACGAAGGCCATTGAACGTATCTAAGAATAAATTATCATGATGTAGAGGTAAGTGTGGCGGTATAAGCCATTATTTACAAATGCAAATATCACTCCCTATGTCGCATAAACCATGTACAAGGATTGGTTCATAAGTGGGGACATAGATCTCAATTTGTATATAGCTATGAAAGTGAACCATGATGTCGTGGAATAAGCAGAGTTAATTATTTAGTAGTATCGATAAAAGAAATAATATGTTGTTGTAAGAAATCCATACCTACTAAGAATCTACCTTTTTCTGTATCATTGGTTAAAAAGGTATGTTGAAAATCAAGTCGATTATTATTAAAATCCCAAAATCCAAATAAAATATTAGTTTCATTGGGACAAGAGTGTTTTACGCCATGATAATCTTTATAAATATATGGTTCAATTGGTATGTAAATTGGTAGGATTAAAAGTTGTATCTATATGAGAGCTATATGGGTGTCTAATAGAATTGGTATAATTTTTTTAGGTGATAAATAATAACCTTTAAGGATTAATTAGTTATTAGTATAAAGTAATTTTTGCGAGTCTATAGATCGTTGAGGTTGAATTATTAAATCCTTATTTGTTTCATTATTGTTGGTAGATTAAAATGCTTATTAATTATACTACTTTCACCAAAGTCTAAAGCTAGGTTATCTGGTGGTGGTGTTAAGGTAGAATAATCAACTTCATCAGGTTGTATAGTTTGTCCTATTTGTGAAAATAGGGGATCGAGATGGATAGGTTCATTCTGAGGTTTAAATACGATGGTATTATGGTTATTACTATAAGCATATGTCATTTGATAGGTTATGATATAAACAATACTTCCTTGTCGTAATTGTATAAGATCTAGTTTGTGTTTTAAAGTAAGTGTTTGATCTAAATGTCTGTCATTAATGTTGATAGCATAATTTGGATGTAGATTAAATAATAATGTTTGATAACATAAGTTTCCTTGTATAACTCCTAATAAGGCATCTTTTTTAGAATGAATTATTCAATCGTCATAGATCCATAATGTTATGGGACTATCAATCCCTTTTCTAAAATATGCTTTTATAAGTATTTGAATACCACCAAAAAATACATGTCTATATTTTTTGGATGTGGAATTTTTTGTAAATCTTGATTTCGCATGATAAGATTATAAAAGAATCTTGTACTTATATTTCAATCGGATATTCTCCTTGGTGAATTGTATAATATACAGTCCTTTTCCAAGGTAGTATAGGCATATCAAAACAGTCTTTAGTTTCTAAAGATAATTTTCATTTTCTAATTTTTTTATATTCTTTTTCGAAAAGGGTTAAATGTCTATTATATTCAAATTGGTCATCGATAATTGTATCCACTTTAGAAATTTTTTCAATGTCTGTCATATATTCAATCAGAATATAAGTATTCGTTTAAATCTGTATCGTTATAACACACTGAATTAATTAAATCCTCTTCGGTATCAGTTAATTCATAAAGTTCTTCTTCAGATTTTATTTCAAAGGTATCAAAAATAGGTTCTAATTTATTTTCTTCGATGATTTGAATAGATTTTATACTTGCTTTTTTTCTGTCGTTTGGGACATTCATTTACATAATGTCCTTCTTCTTTACATAACCATAATACCATCGTATTCAAACCTCAGAATGAACCTATCCATCTCAATCCCCTATTTTCACAAATAGGACAAACTATACAACCTGATGAAGTTGATTATTCTACCTTAACACTACCACCAGATATTTTAGCTTTAGACTTTGGTGAAAGTAGTATAATTAATAAGCATTATAATCTTCTAGAAAAACAATAGAGTTTTAATGAAACAAATAAGGATTTAATAAGTTAACCTCAAAGATCTATAGACTCGTAAAAATTACTTTACACTAATAACCAATTAATCTTTAAAGGTTATTATTTATCACCAAAAATTATACCAATTCTATTTACGGGTTCCCATCGATACAACTTTAATACCTACCAATTTACAAATTCCACGACCTGAACCATATATTTATAAAGATTATCATGGTGTAAAACACTCTTGTCCCAATGAAACTAATATTTTATTTGGATTTTGGGATATTAATAATAATCAACTTGATTTTCAACATATACCAATGATGTAAAAATGCGTAGTATTTCTTACAATAACACACTATTTCTTTTATTATCTTCTGTAATTAACTCTAGAATTCCAACATCATGGTTCACTTTCATAGTTATATACAAATTGAGATCTATGTCCTCACTTATGTAAAGAAGAAGGATATTATGCAAACGAATGTCCCAAATGACAGAAAATAGCAAGTACAAAATATGTTCAAATCATCGAAGAAAATGAATTAGAACTTATTTTTGATATCTTTGAAATCAAATATGAAGAACTTTATGAATTAACCAATACCGAAGATGATTTAATTAATTCAGTGTGTTATAACGATACATATTTAAATTTATACTTATATTCTGATTGATTATATGATAGACATTGAAAAAATCTCTAAAGATGATACAATTATCGATGACCAATTTGAATATAATAGACATTTAACCCATTCCGAAGAAGAATATAAAAAGATTAAAAAATGAAAATTATCTTTAGGAACTAAAGACTGTTTTGATATGCCTATACTACCTTAAAAGGACTGTATATTATACAATTTGCCAAAGTGAATATTTGATTGAAATAATAGAAGCACAATGAAGTACAAAGATTCCTTTATATAATCTTATCATGCAAAATTAATATTTACACAAAATTCCACATCCCAAAAAATATAGACTTGTATTTTTTGGTTGTATTCAAATACTTATAAAAGCATATTTTAGAAACGTGATTGATAGTCCCATAGATCTATGACGATCGAATAATTCATTCTAAAAGATGCCTTATTAGGAGTTATACAAGGAAACTTATGTTATCAAACATTATTATTTCTACATCCAAATTATGCTATCAACATTAATGATAGACATTTAGATCGAACACTTACTTTAAAACACAAACTAGATCGATACAATTACACAAGGTGTTGTTTATAGCATAACCTATCAAATGACATATGCTTATAGTAATAACCATAATCATATTTAAACCTCAAATGAACCTATCCATCTCGATCCCTATTTTCTCAAATAGGACAAACTATACAACCATGAAGTTGATTATTCTACCTTAACCACCGGATAACCTTTAGACTTTTGACAGTAGTTATAATTAATAAGCATTTTAATCTACCACAAAAACAATGAGTTTCAATGAAACAAATAAGGATTTAATAATTCAACCTCGATCTATAGACTCACAAAATTACTTTATACTAATGACCAATTAATCCTTAAAGGTTATTATTTATCACTTGAAAAAATTATACCAATCTATTAGACGGGTTCCCATAGCTCATATCGATACAACTTTAATCTACCAATTTACAAATACCCATACCACGAACCATATATTTATAAAGATTATCATGGTGTAAAATACTCTTGCCCCAATAAAACTAATATTTTATTTGGATTTTGAGATCTTAATAATAATCGACTTGATTTTCAACATACCTTTTTAACCGATGATACAAAAAAAGGCAGAGTCTTAGTAGGTATGGATTTCTTACAACAACATACTATTTCTTTTACCGATACTGTAACAATTAAACTCTATTCCATGACATCATGGTTCACTTTCATAGCTATATACAAATTGAGATCTATGTCCCCACTTATGAATCCAATCCTACATGCTTTATGCGACAGAGCAATTTGCATTTGTAAACAATGGCTTATACCACACCTACCTCTACATCATGACAATTTACTCTAGATACTTCAATGGCCCGCAATTTACTCGTCCAATCAATTTTTTACTATAACACTCTTATTAAAATTCCCAAACTTTGGATAATGACCGACTTTATTCGCAATAATTTCTTCAAATCTATTCATGCACTTTACTCAATATATCATCATATTGAATTAATTACACCTTGTCAACATTTACTCTCCTGTCCTTTCATTTCAATGCCCATTTCCCACTCTGCTGATTCTCCCCCCACTTTTCATAGACAACGTGGTGATTTAAATAAAATTAATCAATCTCACCTTTCTAAACCCTCATCGCTTTTCCACCAACCTCGATAAATTAAATGATCATTTTCTTTGAAACTTTATTTTCAAAACCTTTTTGGTCAAAAGAGCTTGCTCATATTGAACCATTGAACCCTTCTTTAGTCATAACACCCATGAAATATACTAGCGATGATAAACTTGAATTTAAAACAACTTTTGAACTACTACAATTACACCTCATCTCTGTACTAGCTCTCAGATCCCTTTTCTTGTCAAATCATGCGCGAGTTCACGAAAGGCTCGTGGTTATAACTATAAAAAACTTAATGACAATACCATACCAAATTTGATGGATACTTTTACCAAATAAAGAAGTTCTTATTAATCAAATTAAAAATGCTAAATGGTTTTCAAAACTTGATTTAAAATCAAGTTTCTATAAAATGCATCTGACGTACCAAATTAATAGCATTTAGTACACCCCAAGGACATTATCAATTAAATGTTATGTCTTATGGCTTAAAAAATATACCACAGATATTTCAATGACGTATGCATTATTTATTTTCTGAATTTAACACATTTTCACTAGTTTACGTTGATGATATTCTCATTTCTAAAACTACTTTTCCAACGGATATAAAACATCTTATGCTATTCGCTGAAAAAGCATATAAACACGGTATTACACTAAGCAAAAAGAAAGCTATTTTTGTTAAACGCTATTTTTTAGGACTAAAATTGATAATTGATCAATTACAAGATCACATTTTATAAAAAATAGACAACTTACGATAACCAACCAAAAGACTTACGCTTTTTTGGTATTGTTATCAAACCTTTATTCAAGATTTAGCTACTCTTAGAGCTCCACTACAAAAGAAACTTAGAAAAAATATAAGCTGGACTTGGGATATTACTGATCAAAATATATTACTACAAATCAAAAAAATATTGTAAACAACTCCCTAAATTAACTCTACCAATAAATGAAAAATTAATTATTGAAACTGATTGCTCTGATACTTACTGGGCGCCATTTTAAAAGCGATGACAAAATACTGAAGTTTTATGTAGATACGTCGGTACCTATCAAAAAAAATTATCATATTAATGAAAAGAACTTTAGCAATCAAAAAAGCTATTAAAATTTTGAGTTATTTCTAAAGAACACTTTATTGTCGAGCAGATAATAAAGCTATTTTTTTTTATTAAAGGAAAAATTATTGATTCTTTACCAAATAAAAGACTAATTAGATGGCAAAGTTGATTTTCTGCATATCATTTTGATTTAGAATATATTGAAGGAAAAAGAAATGCATTAGTTGATACTTTAACATGAGAATTTTGCAGATCATGAGTTCTATTTCAAACAATGAGCTAACAATGGATAACTTACCAGATACACTAGATGTGGATACATATTCAACCACTAAAGATTCCATCAAATCTGAAGACCATATATTAGAAAGTTATATGGAATTACTAGATAACCAATTATGGAAATTAGGATGTGAAATTGCGTATAGCAATAAATTACTAATAGAATTACAGATGTCAAAAAATATCTCCTCAGAGAAGTAGATGAAGATCAACTACCCTCAATTTCAAAAATACAAAGAAATACAGATAGCATCCTACAAAGAAATACGGACAACGTCCCAACAATTATGACTTGGTGAAATTAATCTACTAGCTACTTTCGCAACTATTCTACAAAAGGAAGCACCAAAACAGAAAACCATATTAGAAATAGCTAATAATTGGCAAATAGATTCCTTATATCAGGAATGTATTAATGCTCAAATTTATTTCCATACATATGGAAAATATCATGTAGCATATGTATACGGCATTACCGATGCCAAAATTATTTCACAATTATATGAGTTAGGATTAATTGCATGATTTATCTTGAAGATTTATCAACACTTCAAAATTACCAAAAGTATTTGAAGCTGAAACTTTCTATATATCAAATTATTTCAAACTTATCCGAGATACAGGATATCATAACAAATTAGCATCAATAGTGAACCTTTTTATCCAAAATATTCTACAAACAAATCATTTTATCAATGACATAAGGATGAAGATCTATATCAAATCTAGATTGAAACTAGAAAAATTGACCCAACAAATATTTTAGTATATCACTACAGTGATAATTTATTTATATACAGTCACTGCAAAGCACTTACTAGATGCATTCATGAAGTCTTATACCAAAAATAGATAAATATGCTCTGTAAAAATATGATAGGACCAAGTAGAAATATCAAGGAAAGGCTTTGTGAAAAAAATATAAAAAGACAAATTACATCAATGTATCTACTGCAAGCAAATGCTACAGGCATTTCATGATGGCTTGGAACAACGACAATAGTTAAAATCAGAAAAAGCAAGAATTATTGGCTACATAGTCAAAAGTAATGCACTCAGAAAAAGCAAGAATTATTGGCCGCACAGTCAAACGTAACACACTCAGGAAAAGCATGAATTATATGTTGCACCCAGAAGCAAAAGAGACACATTAAAATAGCCACTCAGGAAAAATGCAAAAGTCGCAGCAATTATTAACCCCGCTCAGGCAAAAGGAAAAAGTAGCAGCAATTATTTGCCCCACTCAAGTAAAAGGAGCATCAATTATTTGCCCCACTCAGGCAAAAGTAAAGAAGCTACTCAGCACTTAACTTAAAGAAGAATTCTATAAATAGAGAAAAAAATGAAGGAAGAGGCAGAGAGAGGATAGTGTGAGCTTAGCATTGTGCCTTCCTCTTTTCTTGTGTGTTCCTTAGGAAAGATTGAAAGAGAAGTTACATGTATTATAAGTCTGGATAAATAACTTCTCTCGACTATGTATAAGTTTTAATTTTATGTTTCTATATGCTACTATATGGTTGTCTTATCATCTTGCAATAATATATACTATCTTGTTGTTTGCATTTTCGGGTTACACCATGGGTAGAAAATGAACATCGGCTGTGCTCTGTTACTCTGGAGTAATAGTATAGGGTTGTGGTCTTAAGTGTTGAGCTCGTATCTTCCTCAAAAATCCATGAGTAAGTGAAGAATACTATATGAACCGGAGTAAGCAGGGTCAATCCCCCGAAAAATCAAAGAATAAGTTAGTATTATGTTATGGAAAGAATCTTAGATACTTACGGAAGTGTACTGGACCCATAAGATTAGAACATACATTTGTAGTAAGGGAGAACGTTTTTAAATCATGACTTCAAGAATAGAACAATTAGAAAAACAATTAGAAGAAACAACAAAACTATTACGACAATTAATTACAGAAAAGATAGAAAAAGTAAACTCTTCTAATGAAAATGGAAAGAAACCTATAGATAAAAGAGAACAGATAGAGCCAAAAAAAAATTTCAAGATATATCATTCGGAGTAATCTGGATTCATATAATTAAAATAATTTTGCATCGGTGATCCATAAATATATGTCACATTATATTTTCCAAGAGTGTGAAAATATATCCGTGGATTTATCGTTTTGATATAGGAATATCTTTGCCAATTGTCACTATTTCGATATTGTTTTGGTTTGGTATTTCCTTTTGTATAGTATAAAGTAATTTCCTTCGTGAAGTTGTAATTGGCGATGAGTAAATGAAGGAAAGTCTTCTGTTTTAATCTATAATTTGGAAACTGATGGTAACTGATCTTCGTCGATTTCTCCAAGGAGATATTTTTTGTCTTTTTGTAATTCTTATAATTAATTATTGTTGTACGCAATTTCACACTCAAGTTTCCAAAATTGCTGATCTAGAATATCTAGGTAATTTTCCACTCTGTGGTCTTCCGATTTCTCGGAATATTTAGTAGTGGAATACGTATCCATGTCGAGCATTTCTGGTAATTTGGATAATTCGTTGGATAATTCATTATTGTCTGGATCCGACCTCATGACCTACCATGAAATATTATGAAAATCAAATAAAGATAATTAATATGAGAAAGAAGTAGAATAATAGGAGAGCAAAAAGGATAACTTGCATAATAAATAAATAAACTATGTCACATTCAAAAATAAATAGGTACAAATTTGTTCAAGAATGGAACATAATTAATGTAGTAATGAATAAACTATAATCAATTTTATATGTAATGGATAATATTTAAATCAAATAAAGTGATCAATTTTTATGAAAATGATAATTTCATAAAAATTGTAAAATAATACAAATTAAGTATGTAAAAATATTTAAAAAATCAAAATAAATGAGACAAAAATATTTTAGCAATTATTTTCATTTTGTTTGATTTTATTTTTCTTATTATTTAATCCCTAAAACATTTCCAAACAACCCTAGTTGGAGTTAATATGACTTGTTTGATTTGACTGATTAAGATGAACATAAATGAATTTTCAAAAATACTTGAAATAAATGAATAATATTATCCAATCATGTGTTTGCATCATTAAAATCAAATAATTATATCATGGGACTCATGGAGTCATAAATTTTAAGAACTTAGATTCGAGATGATTAATCATTGACACTTTAGAAATTTTAATAATGATGACCCCATTGATTTTTTTTTTCCATAAAAGTATGGATTTCATTAAAAGTGTTGTTTCAATGTTATCCTCTAATGTAAGGTAAGTTGAGTTTGTCACTAAACATAAGTGGTTTCATGCTATTAAGAGAACAAAGGAGATGGATGCAACTATAATACCAATCCTAGCTAGATGGTCAGTTGCTCATTTTCCTTCATGGAAGATATGAGAAAACTTGACATCGTGGTTGAGCTTCACAATAGAATCAAATATAAACCAGTTCCATGGAGGTTCAAAAATTCTATTGACGATGTTGAGAAGGCAAATGGAATCAGTTTCTATCCATATATGGTTGGGGAAAGCTTGAGAGATTTTCATTGCATAATGTAGTTCATCTTCTTTGGCATATAAGGAGTTTACTAATTTGCACGGTTTGTGGAAGGTGCATATCATGTGCCATTCTAGTCCCTGACAATTCTTCCCAAGCCTATAGTATTACCTTTAATGTTAAAGGAACCATAAATGTTGATCTTGAGCCAAGGAGGTTTTGGTTTAATCCAGAAGACCAGTTTACTAGAACCTTAATTAAAATGAAAATGTGGGTTGTTTCCATTATTTTCTCAATGCATGCTTCTATAAAATAAAGCTCTCTAAATTTGAGTGAGAATTTGATGGACAATGGCTTCAATACATCTTGAGTGGTTATTGTAGTTTGCTTCATTCCTATCCAGCCAAATAAGCCATAAAATTAAAATTAGAATGATCCTTAAATAGACTTTATGATGTTTGTGGTTGCTCCTACTTGTCCATGAGAAGATCAAATCCTTGATGCTACCAGATTGCTGGATTAAATTCAGTAGCCCAAAATGAGATTACTGCCTCTCCCATTAAACTCTGGCTTTATGGAAATGCAGGAATAGGTGCTCAGTCGAATCCTCATCATTGCAAAATTGAAATTTTATAGCTAGATGTACCTATTTCTTTTTTAGGTGTTCCTCTCTTAGTAAAGCGTTGTTAAAGATCTCCAGCATAGGAATGAAGTGAAAGATGTTTAGGAACTATGCCAAATGAGCTTTCTTTCCCCATGAACTAGAAGTTAAAGGTGATGTCTAGTAGCATGCTTATGAGCAATTCCTCCCCACAGTGAATGAATGAAGTGTTAGGAACTATGCCAAATGAGCTTTCTTTACTCATGATGTTAAAGGTGATAGATGTAGCATGCTTATGAGAAATTCCCTCTCAACTTGTGATGTGTAGTTTATCCCTTTTGGTAGTGTTAGGGAATGTGGACAATTTCAGCAATATCCTCGACTGTATCTCATCACTGTTCAAGGTGGTATTGCTAGCCAACTTGATGAAAAATCCTTTAACCATATGCTGGTAAATGCCTAATGGTTCCTCTTGAAACCAAATGTCATGCTAGAAGTTGATGCTTCCTTCCCCCAATTAGCCATCTTATAAATTTCTCAACAATATCTCCAACTTTTAGTAGCTTCTTCCATAGAGGGGAGTCAGTTGATTTTTGTTGGATCTCCATTGGATGTATTTTATTGCAATATTTTGTGATCCTGAACTTGGCCCATAAGGTAGTGTCTTATCTAAGTTTATCCATTGCTTCAAGGAGTTGCAATGAATGTTGTCTTATAAGGATTTAAATCTAAGGCCGCCATTATCTTTATGCTTGCATGCTCTCCAACTTGTCCAATGATATCCTTTTCCATTACCTTTCTAAAAGTATCCTTTTCCATTACCTTTCTAAAAGTATGTAATTAAAGCATATTAATTCTTTTTTAGATGCCCATAGGTATATTGACCCTCTGGAGAATGTGTAGAGGGAGGGAACTCAATATACTTTGAATTAGAGATAGTATGCCCCCGTAAGAAAGTAGATGGTTATCCCTTGAAAGTATTCTATTTTGGATTTTAGTGATTATTTCATTGAAGTAAACTATCTTCGTTCTATATAGTGTATGGTGTTGCCTATATATCTAATGGGAATTTGGTTGCTTTAAGGCCAATGTATTCATATCCAGCTTTCTTCCATTCTATTGATCTTATTGCTAAGATATAAATGTGAGTTTTTCTATTAATCTTTACTTTTGAGTGCTCCTCAAAATCTTGATGAGTATTCTAAACTTTCCTTATAGAATTTTTTGCCCCATTATCAAAAATGAGAATGTCATCAACAAACATTAAATGAGAATAGGGATGACTCTAGTGTGATATTGAGTGGATGGAGTGACACTTATCATGTTGTTGATTTTGGAGAAGTAATCCATTATAATGATGAATATGGTAGGCGACAAATCATCTCCTTACTTTGGTCCTCTTGTGTATTTGAAGAATCATGCCTTGGTACCATTGATTAGAATTGAATAGAAGTTATTTGTGTTGGTTTTCATAATAAGATTGATTGACTCACCAATGAAACCTTTGGCATGCGAAACCTATTCAATGAATTTCCATTGAATTGTATCAAAGGCTTTATGGATTTCTAGCTTGATTCCTAGGTTATGGCTCCTACATTTGGCATTGAGATCCTTGAGAAGTTCTTGGACAAGCAAGGTGTTTTCACTAATGTTCCTCCTCTTGATGAAAGCACTTTTATTGAGAGAGATAATGTTGGGAAATAATGGTTGCAACCTCAAAGATATAATTTTTCCTACAATATTGCTTATGGGTCGATACATATCCATTTGTATGGAATCTTTTGTTTAGAAATAAGGATGATGGTGAAAGAGAAAAAGAATTTTAACATAAAAATACCTTTGAAGAATTCTTGAATAGCTTGGGTTACCTCATTTTTGAAAATATTCCATGATGCTTGGTAAGAACATGCATTAAATCCATCTAGACTGGGTGCCTTATCAATGGAGATGGAGAATACTACTTTCTTGATTCCACTTCATAAAATAATTTGTGAATGCTAATATGATCATCATTAGGAATAAGACAATCTTTAATATGGCAAGAAGATGTGATGTTAGGTGTTAATAGTTGTTTATAAAATTAAATACCATATGCTTGTTTCTGAAACTACTCTAATAGCAATTTATTTTCAATAGACTTGATTCTAGAAATTGAGACTTGTTCTTTTCTTTTCTTTATCAATGCCTGGAAATAATTGGTATTCTTTTCTCCCTCAAAGAGACCTTTTCTAGATTTTGGGCCCAAAGTAATTCTTCCATCTTGAGCTTTTAGTTTAAATCTTCTAATGCTTATGTGAGGTCCTCATTAGCTTTTCACTATATTTAGATATCAATTGCTCCTCCAATCTAACAATTTTTATGCTTGGCCTAGTTGGTTGTGGAGATTCAAGAAGCATTCTCTATTTTATCTTCTAAGCTGAATTGATGCCTTCTTATGTGTATAAAGTCTACACCAACCTCTCCTAGCCTCTTCTAAATTCTAACACTCCCTTAGCAAAGCTAAGTAGTCCTTATGGAGGGACTACATATTATAAAATTTGAAATATAAAGTTTTGGTGGGTTGAGTCCTTGTAACCTAAATGAGTAAAGGAGAATGGTTAGAAGTAGCTCTTGATAAGTGGTGCAAGTATTCTACATTTGTAGTTTCCATAAAGCATTAAGAAGCACTCTATCAAAACGTTCATGAGTTCTTCTCTCCTCCATGTGAATTTGTTACCTATGTAACTTGCATCAAATAAATTTGCTTGAAGGATTTGATCCGAATTTATCAACTAGTCTTGGGTTAGGTGGCTCTTCCACTCTTTTCCTTGGTTGATGTTATCATATTGAAGTCTCCTCCAACAAGCCATAGTGAGTTAATTAAGCTCCTAATCTAAATTAATTGATTCCAAAGGTCCTTCCTCCCACTATGAGAGCATGCTGCATATACAACCATTGCAAAGAGAGTCGTATCATCAAAGGTTACTTTGGCATGGATGAATTGAGGGTGGTCAATCATAATTTCTATATGAAAAGGAGCTTTCCACATAATCCAAATTTTGTTACTCAAGATGATGTAGATGCCAAGCATCTTATATATTTTCTTTAAACTTGATGGTTGTGGATTGAGAATCATGGGTTCTAGTAAACCAATGATACCTAGCTTGTATGTATTATTGAGTATGTTTAGTCTAGCTTTCAATTGGGATTTAGCAATATCCCTTACATTCCAAATTAGAAAATTCATGGGGGTGGTTTAGATAAGGCTTTGTTGCCAAGAGTTGGTAGATTATCATTACTATTAGATCTTGTTAATTTGGTAGGATGATCCTTAAGTAATCCCTTAAGTTCCCTTACTTCTCTAGCTCTCCTAACTTGAACCCACCCTTCATTTATTTTGGATTTTAGTTGCCTAAGCAAGTGTTTATCTGCTACAATGTTTGGGTTATGGAGTAGTTCAGATTTAGTATGATCCATTAGATTTTTCCCTTTTAGTTGCTTGGTAAGTTTAGAGAAAAGCACTTGGCTTGAGTTTGTTGATTATCATTTTGTAATTATTGTATAGATTGGTGGATTTCATTTATAGTTGAATCACCAATTTTTTGCTATTGTTGATATTGTTTTTATTGTAAAAGTTGTATATAGTATTGGGATACTTTCTACTGTTGTTGTGTAATTTGGTGGACCTTATCAAAAGTTGAATCTCCATAGGTTGTGGTTTCAGTTTGGGCTTGACTAGTGGTACCATTTTGTGGTTGAGTTGTGGAGTAGGGGGTGGTGGCATATGTTCAGTTTGTTCTATCTAATGATTGTTAATATGATTGAAATCTATGTAAACATCATTATCATTAAGGTATTAGCTAAACATAGTTATTCGATAGTCATATGACAAAAACATCTTATCAAAGATTCTCTCAAAGAGAAAATGTTATGATAATATTAATGGCTTATCTCATAATTACATGATGGAATTAGCTCTTTAAAGATTCTCTCAGAGGGTTAATACTATAACAATATTAATAGATTTTTTTTATCTAGACCCAATCCAAAGACCAAACTAGAAAAACATTAGATAATCTATATTAATTTTATATTCAACCCACACAACATCCTCATATACTAGCTATAAAAATTTAGCATGTGTCATGGCCCATGTGGGTTATTGGGTTTGATTGATAAATTAGAATTTAAATATCTTTATAGGATTTCAATATGTTCATGCACATTTCAAAGCAAGTTGAAACTTATGAATGATTAGTTTTAATTTGTGCAACATCCTCAAACACTAAATCTAGATAATTAACACATTTCGGGGGCATATATGGGTTATTTGGGTTTGATAGATAAATTTAAATTTAAAAATCTATATAAAATTTTAATATGTTTATGCACATTTCGAAGTGAGATGAAACTTAAGTTTGTTTAATTTTAACATGTGACAATTAACACATGTAGAGAGGTGTATTAGATTGGTTATAGTTTATTTTAGTTTTTTTTGAAATTTTATTTACCATTTATAAGAAGAAAAACCTCACTATTTTCCAACCTTAGGATACATAATATCAACAATAAAATTGAAGTGTTTCAAAATACTATTTGAAATGATGTCCCCTCTAAGGTAGTTTTGATTTTCAATAAGAGATGCTTACTAAAGATTTGTTGATGCTTTTGCTTATCATTATGGAGAGATTATGCAAAGTTTAATTGAGGGACTTAGGTGTCATTTGGGTTTCCAACATTAATGTAAGGAATTCCACCAGTACAACCTAATGATACTTGATGCAATAAGCTCGCTCTTAAAAGTACCTCGAGATATGTAAATTTTTTTATTATTTAAATTCTTGTACAAATTTTAGAGTGTTTGAGCTACACATAGTATCACTTCATAATGCATGCAAGGTTTCAATTAAAGACTTAATTAATGCCTTCAAAATACTTTTATTAGGAATGTAGATTTGATGGCATATTAATTTAATTAGGAATAATTTTTAAACCTGAGTGATCTTCACATTTAATCAAAATTTGAAAATCCCCAGATATTTATTTTCAAGTAGCTCACATGAATCACACTTTAAATTTTATGATAACTTCTTCATGTTGGTGCATATGGATGAGTTATAGGTTCAATGATAGACTTTATTAATCAAGTCTAATCCTATATTTTTTATTATTAATGAGTGGTGATTTCTATTTTTATATGGTTTAAATTACTTAGCAGCCATGAGAAATAATCTTTCATTAACTATAAATAAAGAGGAAGGTCCAATTCATTTTATTCAAATTTGTTCAATTCTTTGATTGTTCTAAAGTTTCTAGTGCAAGGAGGTCATGCTCATCACTTAGGAGAGAGTTTTCAAGTCAATTTTGACTACTCTATAAGTTCATTTAAGTTTGAGTCTTCTTCTTGAATTAATTTTTATGTTAATATTGATGGGAAGATATTAAGAAAGATGACCTATTACAAGATCCCAATCAAAGAATAAGGCTATTTAGACCTTTTATATGTATTTTATGTGTTATAATTTTTATTAGGTGATGTGTTTTATCATGTTTAAGTGTTCTGTTTATATTGTGGTTGAAATCATGTAATTTATGTTTTAACATGTAGGTGTGAGTGGGGTTCCTTGGTGTGGGTCTTCTAGTGCCATAGTATATGTTTGTTATATTTTATGGTTAGAGATAGAGAGTATGATGCCTTGGTACTAGTCTTCTAGTGCTTAGGCACCATGTTCCATTTGGTTCCATTTTTAGATGGTTTTTAGATCCCATTAGAGTTATTCGAAAAGATACACCCTTGAGTGTTTAGAAAACCATCATATTTCTTTCTTGGTAAAAAATTGAATGACACTAAATGATATATACATATTATTGAAAGTTTCATATGATCATTTAAACTATTAAGCACTAGAGATATTTTCTTTTACACAAGTAGTTTATTTCGAATAAGGTTCATCATTCTATAAAATTCATCAACACCTAAAAGAACCCAAATTATAAATATGCTAAGTGGGTCAAATACCTCCAAGAATTATTTTATACTTAAACATAAACTTGGTGCAGAAACAAACAAGCATATATCTTATTTAAAGTATCTCTAGTAGTTTTATCCTTGGAATTTCAAATCCCTAGATTTGATACTTTAAGGGAAGATGATAAGATTTACCCTGATTTCTATATGATTTACCTAGAGCACGAATCCAAACTCTTAACTTTTAAAAGCTCCTTTGTCATTTTTGATAGTTATCTTCACAATGGCAAGAAGTTATGAATCCATGGATTAGATTTTAGATTATAACATCCATGAACAAGAAAATTTTAGTAAATCAAATACCACAAATTTGGTTAAGCAAAGATTTTACTAGTCATCTCTAAGAAGAGATGTTGAACATATTATTGCCCAGTATTATACATATCATCAAGTAAAAGCTACAAAACAAAAGGATATTACTCATCTTTACTCCTTCTCAACTTTGGGAATATATATCCATGGATTTGATTTTAGGTTTTTTGAGGACACCTAAAGGATGTGAAAATAATTTTATGGTTGTGAATAGATTTTCTAAGATGACACACTATTTACCTTGCTCAAAATCAAATGATGCATCATATATATTGGGGTTGTTATTTAAAGAGGTTGTAAAGTTACATGGAGTTCCATCTATCATAGTGTCGATAGAGATGTTAAAATTGTATCATATTTTTTGGAAGACCCTATGAAAGTTAATGGGTACATGGAAATTCTCATTTGCATTTCACCCACAAATCGATGGACAAATAGAAGTAGTAATCAATAGGACTTTAGGAAACTTATTAAGATGTTTGGTTGGGAAGAACTTAGAAAATTGGGATTTAACATTGTCAACATCTAAAGTTGCTTACAATAGTACCGTTCAGTCAACCCATAACTTGAAATTTTATGGGTATATTCTTAAGATGTCTATTGATCTAACTAGCACACCTACTCATGCATTTTTTTGATTCAAAATATATATATTTGCATATAATTTTCTTAGCCTCATGAAAACATAAAAGATAATTTGAAACATAAAATTGTAAGTATGCTAAAAAAAAAAACAAAATAAAATTTTCAAGGAATATAAGATAGTGATTATATCCTAGTATGCATCTAACTTGAGAGATTTCTTTCTACCAAATATTAAAAGTTACAAGTGAGAGAATGTGAGCCATTTAAAGTTATTAGGATACTTGGTACTAATGTTTATATTCTTGAATATCCCCTCACATGTTTATTAGCTTCTTTTTTATGTGGAAGATCTAATATCTTTTAAAAGAGTCACCTAACCTCCAAATTTGTAGGATGCTACTTTTATAAGAGAAGATAAAAACATTTGTAGGTATCTATCCATCTAATATTTTTTAAAGTGGAGAACATCATTATAGTTGAAACATCATCAAATAGTGGCACTATTTAATGATTCCTAATTAGATGGAAAGACAATGAACCAAGTGAGGATACTTGGTTAACTTCATACAAGGTGTAGAGTCTTCCTCCCAAGCTTCTAGAAGACCTCCATGATTCCAACTCTTCAAAGAAGAGTTCTTTAGCATCTAGGGGAATTGATGTAGCACACCAAGGAAGTAAGGAAGGAAGAGGACCTATAAGATCTTAATATAAAAACAAGGCTATTAAGACTTTTTATTTATATTTTTTATGTTATAATTTGTATTAGGTAATATGGATTATCATGTTTAAGTGTTGTATTAGGTAATACTTGAAATCATGTACTAACATGTGTAGGTGTTAGTTTGGCACCATGGCTCTATGTTTACTATATATTTTATCTTTAGAGATAGAGAGGATAGTGCCTTTGCATTATTTTTTTCAGCACCTAGGCTCTACATTCCATCTAGTTTAGTTTTAAGGCAATTTTCAAAAGATTAGGGAGTTATTCTAAAGGGATACACCCTTTGGGTGTTTAGTAACTTATATAAAGTGTTTTATCTATGGAATAAAATGATTATTATTATTTTGTGAAAATATTGGAGTGAAGAAACTCTTAGATTAGAGCTTAGTGGTTGGCTAACTAGGGAGATTGAGTGATCTCTCCTTTGCAATCAACTTTAATGAATTAAATTACTTTATGCTTCTTACTTTGACTACACTAAATATCCTAGAGATTTCACTTTTAATTTTAATATTTATTCATTGCTTAATTTAAATCAAATTTATGTTGATTTTTAGTTCATGTAATTCTTTTATTAAGTCATGTTCAAGTCTTGTATCAGTTTAGAGTTTGAAATTTTTTTGACAATCTACTAGTGTCATCATCATATATGAGTACAAATGAATCTAGGATACCACCATGCCAAGAAAGGCGTGAATAGCCAATGTAGTAATAAATCATAGCTATATTTATTAAAAATCTCACTAAATTAGGAAAGGAGTACATAGGGTATCTACACCAAAATTAAATTTATAATTTCCCTTTCATGCCAAGAAAGTGACTGCAAGAGCTTACCAACTATGTCATGAGCATCTCATATGAGCTTTCTTTGCCTTGCTAACAAAAACATGCACAAGTTCTAGTTGTCCCACCAAACATGTCACATTAGCAATTTTAAGATTTTGGTTTGGGGTATTTTATACCTTATCACATAAATCAAGGCAATGATGAGATGCATGAATTTTGAAGAAGAGAGAGAAAATAATAGGGAGAATAGAAGTCTTTATGTTTAGTGAAAGAGATATGAAAGAGTGAAAGAGAGAGTTGTTGGGTGCTTAATTTTGGAGTTTCAAGCTTGTTAGTGGGTTGTAAGTGGTTAAGAGGCTACAAGTTATTTGAATTTACAATGAAATGAAGAAATGAGAGGGGGGAGAGGTGATGCATTAGATTTAGTGGAGGAAGTTAAGCTAGTGGTAAGAAAATAAGGGGAGCACATGGAGGGCTTGGATGGATGTCCAGGATTGCATGCAATCAAGATTTACGTCTTGGCCTCAAGTGCTATGCAACATAGAGATGAGATAATCATGGAGTGATTTGCATCATGTGTAGCAGGGAGTTAAAGGAGATGAGGGCACTCATAAGGTGGCTTGCAGTGTGGTTACCTACTATCATCTGAGTAGAGGGGATAATAGACGGAGGAGATGTGCATGCTGGGAGCTCAAAGAATTGAGAGAGAGTTTGGCTTTGGTGATGTGCAATATGGACAAATGAGTAGGGGAGAAAAGAAATCAAAAGTGCTCAGTGAGGATGAACTATGAGATAAGAATGAAGAAGATTCAAAAAATAGCATGTCATTTTAGGAGATTATAAAGATAAGGAGATGAAAACAAGTTGGGCATGAAGGAGTGGGCTTAACTTGATTTGGGTGGTGGTGCCTGAGAGAATTATGTTGGATTAATTGATCATTTTCATAAAATATGTGGTAATTTTGATGAATTTTCTAGTGTGACTACCTCGTGTTGACTTCAAGAGCCTCACCTTACATGAGATGGATTTTGATGATAACAAACACATGTTCAAATGCTACTAATCAAGTTAAATTCAAGTGTGCAAGAAAATTCTTCAACTCTAGGTTCTTTAGTCATTTCATGATGCTAAAGCTATTGAATTGGGTGGGAATTTTTCTAGAGTTAAGTATATTAAGGAAAATGAAAAGCTCACTAAAATAAAATAAATCAAATTCACCACCATGATAAAATTAACTCCTTATGTTATTCTTTGGTAAGAAACCTAAGATTAGTTATTTTGATATCTTTGGTTGTAAAAGCTTCATTTTAAATAATGGTAAAGATTCATTAGAAAAATTTGATAGTAAATCTGATGATGGTATCTTTTTAGGATATTCTTTGAATGGTAGATCTTATAGAGTTTACAATAAAAGAAATATGATTGTTGAAGAATCAGTACATGTCATATTTGATGAAAATCCTATAGATTCTATTAAAGATGATGTGATTGAAGATGAGGTAGATGATTTTTAGAAAATGAGTTTAGAAGAAAATGTAGTTGATTCTTTACCCAAAGATTAGAAATTCATTAGGAATCATTCTAAAGACTTGATTACTGGAGATCCTTCCCAAAGAGTTAGAACTAGAAAATAAATCTAAGGAAGTGATGAATCATTATACATTCTTATTTGAGATTAAAGCAAAGTCAATAAATGAAGCTTGGGAGGATAACTATTGGATTGTAGCTTTGGAAGAAAAGTTAAATCAGTTTGTAAGAAATGATCTCTAGAATCAAGTTCCTAAACCTCAAGATCAAAATGTTATAGGAACAAAATGGGGTTTTTCAGAATAAATTAGATGACTTGGGGACACATTGTTAGGAATAAGTCAAGATTATTTGCGCAAGATACACTCAGATTGAAGGGATGCGTTTTGAAGAATCCTTTATCATGTAGCTATATCAGTAGCAAGTAGATTGCTCCTTGCTTATGCCTATTACAAATAATTTAAATTATTTTAAATGGATGTAATAAAGCTCATTTTAAAATGGATTTATAGATCAAGATGTCTTTGTAGAGTAGTCTCTAGTTTTGAAAACCTAAAATTTTTTATCATGTTTTTAAAATAAAGAAAGCATTGTATGAATTGAAACAAGCTCTTAATATGATAGGAGTAGCTTTCTTAAAGATCATGGCTTTAGGAAGGGTAAAGTAGATACCACCTTTTTTCTTAAGAATTTAGGTGATGACTTGATCATTGTTCAAAATTTTGTGGATGATGTTTTATTTGGTGATATAAATGAATTTTTGTGCATTGAGTTTTCATCTTTAATGTCTAACAAATTTGAGATGAGCAAGATGGGTGAACTCAAGTTTTTCTTGGGGCTTTGAGTAAAGCATTAAGAAAAAGGCACTTTCATTTATCAAACCAACTATACTAATGACTTCATAGAGAGATTTGTTATGAAAAAATTTAAATCCAATAAGACTCCCATGATCCCCACTAAACTTAATTTAGATGAGTCAGGAAAACCAGTTGATCAAAAACTTTATGGAAGTCTGATAGGTTTTCTTTTGTATCGTGCTATTAGTGAGCCAGATATTATATTTGTTGTATGCTTATGTGCTCATTTTTAGGCTTCTCTAAAATAATATCATTTAATTGATGTTAAGTGTATGTTCCAATATTTATTTGGCACTTCTAGGTTAGGTTTGGGTAATTCACTTTCATGTGACTTGATTGCTTATTTTGATGCGACTTTAGAGGTTAAAGTAGATAGGAAAATGCATCCCAAACATATTAATTTTAGGATAATCTTTAGTACCATGGCCATCTAGAAAATAAAACTCCATTGCTCTTTCAACTGTGAAGCTAAGTATATAGTCTGAAGTTGTTTCAGTTCTTTGGTTGAAGCAATAATTAGAAGAATTTAAAATCATGCTAGATCAAATTCTATTAAGTGTCAACAATACTAGTGCAATTTGTTTGACAAAAAATCCTATCCAACACTAGACCTAAACACATAGAAATCAAACATCACTTTATTCAGGATCATGTGAGTAAAGAAGATGTGAATATTGATTTTATTAACACAAAATTGTAAATTCCTAATATTTTTACTAAGTCATTACCTAAGGAATGATTTTGTACCCTAAGATGCATGTTAGGCATGTTAGATCCAAGCATGTAATTTTATTGTTGTTCATTTTTAAATCTTTTTGATGTTGTTAAAAGGGGGAGAAAATAGTATGCTGGTTTTCTTTCTCTTTATAATTCATAGTTTTATGGGGATCTTTTTCATGTTATACTCATGTTATATTCTTACTTCATTTTGGCTTAAAATTGTTAAATTATTTAAAATCTTGTTTATTTATTTGCTATAATTTATAATAATGTAAATTATATGTCCAAAGGTTGATGAAAGGTCATTATGCACCTTCATCACTATTTAACACCAACATAGGTTTGTCATCATCAAAAAAGGGTAAGATTGTTGACTTCAAGAGCCCCACATCATATGAGATGGGTTTTGGTGATAACAATCACCTGTTTAAATGCTATTAATCAAGTTAAATTCAAGTGTGCATGAAAATTCTTCAACTACAAGTTCTTTAGAAATTTTAAGATGCTAAAGCTATTGGACTTAAATTGGGTGGGAATTTTCCTAGGACTAAAAATATTAAAGCAAATGAAAAGCTCACTAAAATAAAGTAAATCTTTCATTTATTTCAAAATAATTTATTTTAGAATTATTCATAAAGTCTACATTTCATATTCTCAATAATTCTACTAATTATTCATTTTCGATAATGTGAACTACATGCATAAACTTAGTTCCATTTATTGTGTTCTCATGCATGTTAAATTAATTTCACATTTCATTAAATTATTTTAATGATTAGTCATGTTCATTATACA
Source organism: Cymbidium sinense (assembly GCA_021442155.1). Taxonomy (NCBI): domain Eukaryota; kingdom Viridiplantae; phylum Streptophyta; class Magnoliopsida; order Asparagales; family Orchidaceae; genus Cymbidium; species Cymbidium sinense. Next base: position 194,545 of record JAKCPB010001296.1, read on the forward strand.
TTTATTCAATGCATGAATCTAAATTATCTAAAAATTATTTAATGTATTATTTTCTCTCTCCTATTTTCCTAGTTTTCTCTCTCCTATCCTATCTCTCATCCTAAACCTTTTTGCCTTAATATTTTTATGATTATTTACAAAATAAATCATGTAAGAGCTACAAAAATTATTTCCATAATTAGCCTTATTTTTATAAATTAAAAAAAATTCATTAATCTAAATCTTTAATTTAAATTATTTTGAATTCAAATTAAATATTCTTTTGCTTACATGTGCAAATTTGAACTTAGCTCTTTATGGAATGTTTGTGGCTGATCATATGCTACTCTAATTGAGCTAATTTGATTTAATTTAATTTAATTTATTTAAGTTAATTAAAATAAGCTATAGAATTATCTTCTTTCCTTTTATATAAATTTTATTTTTGGAAACTTCCCATGGCCGACCATATCTTTAGTTAAATTTAAATTAATCACATAATGAATATTGATTTGAATTCTCCTAAGATTTGATTCATCATCATTTAATTGAAATTAAGTACATTAAAATAAATCTAATCTATTTTTAAAATGTATCTTGGACAAATTTTAATAATTAATTTGGATTTAATTTAAAATGTTCTAGAATCATATCTTTCCTCCTTCATTCAATCAAGATAGTTTGATTGAATATTCCATGATATTGCATTGAATACTAATTGAATCCCATCATAAAACTCCCTTGGATATCTATTACATAGTTTAATTAATCAAATTTGAATTATTGACATAATCAATGGTTTTATGCATTGTTTGCTAATAATTCAAATTCACCCTTTCTTCTCTCTTTCTTGGCCGATCCACATGCTAATTAACTTTGAAAATTAATTTGGAGATCTTGTCATGAGATGAATTGATTAAAATTTAATCACTTTATAAATCTTTCCCTCCAAGTTCCCTTAGCTGAATTTCCATCATGCAAAATCTAATTAATTTGATTGATTCAACTTGAATCACTTGCCATATGTATTTTACCTCCAAGTTTCCTTGGCTGAACTCTCTATCATGCAAATTGAAATTCAATTTGATTAATTCAAATTAAAACTTCTTACAAATATGATTTCCCTCTTCTTTGTCTTGGTTGAACCCTTCATCATGCAAATTAATTTTATTTTGATTGGGTTAAGTTAAATTACTTCCTAAAGTATTTTTCCTCATATTTTCCCTCTTCTTGGCCAACCCCTTGATTCCTTTTCTTATTTATAATGCTCTTAAGACTAAGTTATTCTCTCTTGATTGAACCCTTGCTAAAAATTTTTCTTGGAGATTTCTCTTGGTGAATCAAGTGCTAACCTCTTCATTATCCTTCCTCTTCCTTACTACAAGTGATTGCTTTGAAGCTCGCCCAAAATAAGTTGGAGGTGCAAATCCTTTTGGCCGAGAGCCATTCAAGATTCTTTTAATTTATTTTTTGCTATTCATGTGTGTGTGACTTTGATCTCTTTCTTGGCTTATGGTTTCTTATAGTTTGTCAATTTATTTTGTGCTTAAGTCATATATTCATACACATTTTCAGGTTAGTTGAAATCTTTAATTATGCTTGGTTAAAGCTTTGTGCTTGCAAATCTTTCTCTCTTCATCATTCTTACATATCCTTAAATGAGATTAATTTTGTGTTGATTATTTCATAAAGAACTCTTGTGAGTAGGTAAGTGTTCTTTCCTTTAAATTGTCTCATCTTTTGCATTTGTGATAGTTTTTTTTAAAAGAGACTTCAATTGAGTTTATGTGCTTTAATATTGAATATTCATTTGATTTTTTTAAAACTCAACAATTTAAAGAAAAGTTGACTGGTTTAGTTTCCAAATTTTTATTGTGCCACACTTTAGATCATTGATTAAATCATTATGATTTCAAATTCTTATATTCTTTTCAAACATTTTAAATATTCACTTGCATCATATACATCTTTCATGTTTTATCATTGCATTCAATTTTAAATACAAACTAAAGTGAGCTCTCTTTCTTACTTGTATTTTCACTTGCTTTAATATTGTTGTAGTTGGGTTGAGAGCAAAATACTTTTAAATTGAGAGTTAGATACTTTTATATTCCTCTTTCTTATTTTCTTGTTGGGTTGAACTTGACGATTAATGAAATTACATGGTTCAGTTGTACTTTCCCTTTAAGGAAAGTATATTATTGTGTTGTACTTGCCCGCAAAGGAGAATATGAGAGATTTGTTATAATATCAACTTTAATTTAGTGAATTTCTAGCCATGGGTAAGCTAGTTTTGGGTTTGGTGGAACCACATAAAAATTTGTGTTCTCTTTCTTTATTATTATTATTATTATTATTATTATTATTATTATTATTATTATTATTATTATTATTATTATTATTATTATTATTATTATTTTAAATTATTTTTATAACCCAATTCCCCACATCAGGTGCTATAGTTGAACAACACCTTAGGAAATATGTTTGTTTATTTTTAGTAAAGTTGATATTTCAATGTAATGATATAGTCTATTTTATACGAGGTTTTTGGGTTGCTTTAGCATTAATCAAGGTTATTTTAGCTCCTTTTCACTTAACTAGTTGAATAGATTGTGGAGGGATTTGATAAATTTTGACATTTCAAAGATATCAATAATTAATTTTGCAAATGGAGGTTGCTTGGTTGTCATCAAGGCCTTTTGACTTTAATATGCATGAAATTATACTAAGGACACATCACCTCAATTAAGTGATTGTTAGATAATGTGAGAGGAATCCCATAGTCTATTTTTATATTTAAGACATGTTAACATAGTTTGTTTGGAAATCTAAGAATATTTTGATCAATTTTGATGAATGATGATCGAGTCATTTTGACTTTAATCTAGACATCACATTTGTAGTGAGGAAAATTTGCTTTATCTGCCTGTTTCATCGTATGGGATATATGTAGAGTTCAACAATACCAAAAGTATAAATTTTAACTAAAATTTAGCACATAAAATCAAATTTTGACACAAGAAAAAAATAGTTAAAGAGTTAACCTTAGAATTATTTAAATAATATTTTTAAATTTCAGTATGAAGTGGTAAAATGAAGAATAATAAAGCATCTAATTTAATTGGGTAAATGATAAAGGAGAATCAATATGTTTGTGTGTGTTTTATTTTAGTATGAAAAAAATAAATTTCCTTGTTTAACTCTTCCTTATTTCAATTAAAGGCTACTGATTTATTTAAATAAATATTTAACTAGATTTTGAAATGTTAAGAAATATATTTCAAAGGGCACTCTATTAATATCTATGTGATATATTCAACTAAAACATAATTTCTTATAATGTGAATACTATTATTGCAATAATACCATGATAGGAATATTTTTATTATATAGAAGTTTCAATACTTTTCAAGCACAATGACTTTAATTATTACTCCTTTATTACTCCTTGATTTTAAATAATCTCTAATTTATGCAATTGTTGGTCATATAATCAAATGCATAAATAAGAAATCAAACTATTTAACCAAAGTTGAAGGAAGTAAAAGATTTGATCAAACTAGAAAGATATATTGTACCTAAGAGAAAAAATTTATAAGTTGATACCAACAAAACACTCAATTATAAAAATATTGTGTATCTAAAAGAAGAAGATTATTGAAGAAGAGGAATAGAAATTAAAAAGGTGAACTCCACTATTTGATAACATTTTCAATCTTCTCTACCATAGTGTTTCTCCTTAAGAACTTAATTTAATCCCTTTAATAGCTTCTAAAACTCAAGCTAAAATTACACAATGTTCCTTATATTTAGAATATAAAATACCCTATTTTGATAGAAAATTGCCTTGATGCCATGTTTTTTTTTTGCACAAAAGAATGAATTTCAAGGGATTTGGACTACAGAGCTAAATTTGACATTAAAATAATAAAAATATCCTTTTTAATTGTGATGGTGTGTGGCTAGTTTAGTTATCTTAACTTAGTTAGGAAGTCTAGAACTTATTTTATTATCACACTAAAGTTAATTTTAACAATTTCTAGATTTTACATATCTTGTAAATTGTAATGAGCAAAGGTTCCAAATGTTGTAAACATCTACCTAATATGGTGCAATGCTCTTAAGAAGTTGGTAGTTAAGGGTGGGGTAGTAGATGTTAAAGGTGATGTTGCTTAAGCCATTAAAATGAGTCATACATAAAAGCATTCTCTTTTAGGTATACAATTTAGAGTTAAATAAATAAGAGGGTTAATGGCATTTAAGTCACTTGAAGTTTGTATGAATGTATGGTAGTGTGTTTCTATGGATGGCATAACTCTAAATATTTAGGTGTTTGTATATGGGTAGGAACTATGACTAGAAGCAGGAAATGTTATCTTTTTTGGGTGATAGAAGATGGGGATTATGATTTATTTAAGGGGTATGTGGACTAGGAATGGTTTTTGAAGATTATAAATATGTAGAATAAGGTGTTTTTATGAATTTAAGATTAGAATGAGTAGGTTTATACAAATAATAAAATGAATAACTCATTCTTCCACCAAGAAGAACTAAAGGACCATTAAGCTCCCTCACAAAGAGAATAACTTCTTAATATTTTTTTTGCAATTAAAAATTTATATTTTGATTTACTTTCTAAATATAGCATGCACCATAAATTAGACTATGCTTGATGAAAGGGGTGCTAGCAAGCACATATAGAAAAGTGTTATTATAGAATTAATCATTACAACCCCCTCCACTTTAGACATGGCCTCCTACAAAAAAATGCATATATCTCTAATCTAGTGTGCAAATCTTTAATGTAGTAAACACTCCATAAAATATATACATAAAATATATGGCCAACACAAAAAATGTGCACAAATCAAGTAACAATTTTTATAGAAATTTAGCACATAAAGCCACATTTGATCGCTTATGTAATAAAATAATTAAAGAGTTATCTTCTCATAAAGATTGATTGCTACTAACTACCAAAGTTGAGTTAACCCTAGAATTGTTTAAATGATATTATTAAATCTAGTTATGAGGTGGAAATAAAATGAAGAATCAAAAGAACATAATTTGATTGAGTAAATGACAAAGGAGAATCAAGATGTTTGTCTATGTGTGTGACACACACACACTCACACACACACACATAGAGAGAGAGAGAGAGAGAGAGAGAGAGAGAGAGAGCTATAAGGTTTTTTCTTTCACTATGATAAATCTTAATAATTTTTTGTTGTTTAACCCTTCTTTATTACATTCAAATGCTCGAAATTCATTTTAAAATTATCTAATCAAATTTCTTGGAAGTTATGATACATATTTTCAAAGAGAAGCCCACCAACATCTTTGTGATATATTCAACCTAAAAAATTCATTACAATAAAACTATGATTGTTATAATATAGTACAATACCATAAATATTTTTATTATATAGAAATTTCAAAATTTTTTAGCACAATGATTTTTAATTACTACTTAATTTTAAAATAATCTCTAACAAGCTAATGTTGGTCATATATTTATATGCATTAATAAAAAATCAAGATATTCAATAAAGTTTATAGCATGATATCAACAAAATCTTTGTATCTAAAAGAAGATGATCTTTGAAGAAGAGGAAGAGAACATAAAAAACTAAACTCCATTATTTGATCACATTTTTCAATTCCCCATTCTAGTGCCTCCCTTAAGAATTTAATTTAATTCTTTTTAAGTTGCTCAAGCATTAGTAAAACATACAAAATTTTCTATAAATTTAACATATAAAATAGTCAATTTGGGCACCAAATTGCCTCAATGCCTTGCTTTTGTACATAAAAGAATGAATTTCAAGGGATTACTATGTAACTAGAGTTACATTAATAAAAAACAAGATCATATAATCATGATAATGTGTCATTCATGTAGTTACCGTAACTTATTTAGGAAATCTAGAACTATTTGTTATGACACTAATGCTAATTCTAATAACTTATGTATTTTGATATAGCCTTGAAATGATAATGAGCAAAGGTTCCAAATGTTATTAAAATGTTACTCCATATGGTGTAGTGCTCTTTTGATGTTGGTAGTTAAGTGTGAGTAGTGGAAGTTAAAGGTGAGGTTGCTTAAGCCTTGAAAATGAGAAATAATTAAAAGCACTATCTTTTAGGTTTAAAATTTAGAGTTAGAGGAGAGGGTTTAAGGCTTGATAGTTGAACTGTTGGAATCTATGACTGTATTCTAGAATAGATGATATAACATTTATATGTTCATATATGGGAGGGACTATGATTATGTGCATGAAATGTTAGCTTGGTTGTGTGATAGAAGATGGGATTGTGATTTCCTTAAGGATGTGAGGACAAGTAATGATTTTAGAAGATTATAAACATATAGAATAAAGTTATTATGATTGTAAGATTAAATTTTGTAGGCATTGTTGACCTCACTTTTGGAGTGAGGATTAACCTTTTTTATCTGAGATTTAGTAACCTTCTAGACACTTGGATTTCCTTTAGACACTTCTAATGACTAAGGGGAGACTAAAACTTGAGCTTAGAGGCTTAGAAGGTGTATAAGCTCAAAGTCCATCTAGGACAAATAGGTTTCATCCATCCCATGGCTTAAATAAAGACTCATATCTATTCACTCATCCAAACTCAAGCTCATGTAGAATAAGCTAAAAACTCCAACCCATTCAATTAATCTTTTCAATTTGGTTTCTAATCCAAGCTCCAAACCAAACTTAGGCCAACCAAGTTAACCCCTAATCCTATAACTCAACTCAAGCCCATTCAAGTAAACTAAATCAAACTTAATTTTCTCAATCATTCTAATTATTCAATAGATCATTTCAATCCATTCCAATACTTGCCATCAAGCCAATTGAACCAAAGGTTTCAAATGAGCGAAAACCTAATTGAGCCTAAATCAATTACAATTAAAGCCACCAATTAAATTTATCATTGAACACACCCCAACCATTTATAACCTTAATTGGTCCAAGCTAGCTTGACCAAATCACTTGACCCAAAGTGACCAAAAAGGAGTAATTAGACCAAACTCTAATTAAACTCCCATTAGATCAAATCAATCCATCCAATCCCTTCATTTATGATTATAGATCATTATTGAACACTCCACTACAATCAATTGGACCTAATCAATCCAATTTGACCCTTTGACCCAAGTTGACCCAATTTGGCCTAAAGGGTCAAATTGAACTAAATAGAACCCTAAACCAATTTGATTGAAACCAATTCTTCCAACCACTCACTAATTCAATATTAAACATAATCCAACTTTCAATTGCATACAATTTGTGCAATCTAACTTAATTAACAAACTTAGCCTAATTTGAACTAATGGATTAAATTGAACTAATTCACTCCATAATCCAAGTTAATTCAAATCAATTCATCCAATCAATCACCAATGATCAATTGAACATAGACATAACCCATGCTCAAGCTAATTTGGCCAATTTGGTCAAATTAGTCAACATGACCCATTTGACCCAAATTGAACCACTTGAGCCAAATTTAAATCTAACCCAAATTGAATAAAACTAATTGCACTCATTCACTCCAAGTGGCTAATTGAACTCACCCAAATCATCACTTTGACCCAGTTTGGTTAAATTGGTCAACTTAACTCAATTGAACCAATTTGACCCATATGGGTCAAATTTAGCTAAACCCAACCAAACTTGGCATGACTCATCCTTTGGCCACCATGGGTTGCCCAAGTGGACCCAGCCCATGGTGAACTTAGTTTGTGTCAAACCCATTGAACCAACCCACCCAAATGGGACAAAATCCACATTTGGATGGGTTCTCCACCTCCTTACCCCATGGCAGCCACCTTTGGCTCTTCTTGGATAAGAGGACCACTGACCCAACCTAATCCAAAGTAGTTGGGCTTAGGCTTTAGCCAACAAAGGGTGAGTTCACCCATGGAAACCCATTGGTCCACCTAAGGGAGAGGGCACACCCCATGCCACTCACTCTCTCAACCCTCACCTTCATCCACCTCAGAGTCCTTGCCATCTCCACCACCTACCTGGGGGAGACTAATCCTAACCCTTGATTTAACTAGGGAGGAGGGTATACTCCTCTCCATGGATTCAAATCAAACACACACCTTCCCAGAGCATTCTGCATATTATCAAGACCAACTCTGACAACCTTTGCAAGCCACATAGCAAGTGATGAGGAGGCAACATACGATCTTCATAACATGGCTTCATCTCTTCAAGATGAAGCTACCTCTGTCAACGGACCACTGATCTATAGTTATGTTGAGGTAAAAAATTTGGCAACCGTAGCTTTGGCCCATAGGGTTGGTCTATTTTTAAGCGAATCATGTTTTTATGCAATTTCCATCGTAAGATCCCTTTAGATTCATTCCCTGATCATTTTGGAGTCAATTTTGTCAAATGAGCTTTAGAGCTCGATCAAGTGATGAAAGATAGATGGTGTCCAGCTTCTAGCTCATGGGATGACAAATCGCGCCATCCATTCCATGATTAGAATGGAGACCATGATTAATCGCATTAGAAATTTTAATTTAATTATTTTGGAATCATGAGATTGGATTGATGAGATAAAACTTCAACCTACTATGTTAGTTGCGCATCGATAAGTAACTAATACTATGGCGCCAGGAAAGCACCGTCATCATTCATGGTATAGATAGTTTAAAAGCTTTATTAGGCAATAAAAATATAAATAAATGGATAGAACTTAAAAATTTTTAACTAATTATAGAAAAATAAAAAATGCAAATTTTAGAAAGTTCATGAAAGGAGAATTTAAGAAAAATAAAATCCTAATTTATGTCAGTGAATAGTGCTTAATTAGAATTTGAAGCCTAGATTAATTACTTTAACTAAAGCCAAATTACTTGGCTAATTAATTCCAAATTTCTTGGGATGATTCTATGGGATGTCTCTTCTCCCATAATTTTCTTAGAATTATTTCCATGTAATTTAAAGAATTTAAAATCTCAATCCTAATTACCCTAATTAATTTAATAATTATTAAAATTGATAAATAGTAGAAATTAAATAATTAATAATAATTAATCATTATGAATAGTGGGAATAGTGAGGAAAAGTAATTAGGACCCTTCCCCAATTATTTTTCTAAATATATTTTCTTAGGAGGATTAATTAAGATGTAATAATGAGGATTAATTAAGAAAAGTAATCATAAAAATAGAGATCAAACAAAATTAATGATTGGTTCAAATAATTTAAACATAATAATCCATTAATTATTATGTGTTTAATAACATAAAGTTATTAAGAAAATTATGGTTAACCCATTGGTATGAGAAAATCATAAGAGTACCTAACTTAGATTATTTCCTTCTTTAATATAATTAACTCTTAAACATGAGCTTAAATTAGATTTCTTTAGGTACATTGCAAATTTTATTTCCTAAAGCATATCATTGAAGGGTCATGATCAAGTAGTTAACTAGATTTAAGAAATTTAGGAAGGGTAATTAAATTGATATGCTTAATGACTTGAACCTAATCAATCCATAAAATCCATTTAATTAACCTCTTTAAATATATTAAATCACCAACATGGGGTGGGGTATGTGTTAAGTATCATCTCTCCTCAATAGGTTTCAATAACTCAATATCAAAATCAAACATCATATATGTCCATGCTATTTTTGTCACATGTTCATGTTTTCAAAAAGAAAAAGATGATCAAAGGAACATGATTACATCTAAGTTGCATGTGTTGGACAAATATTATTATATGGTGTGGTTAATAAATCCTAAATTATTTTCAAAACTATATGCTAATGATGTAAATTTTAAGCTAATGTTGGTTATAAATATTCAATAAAGTTTATATTTAATTACAATTTCAAAATAGTAAAAAAATTGTTTTATTTTTATGTTTCATGTACATGTCTACATAAATTTGAATTAACAAGTATATAGTCTGCTTTAGGTAGCCCCATTGAGGTCTTAGATAACCTTACTTTCTAGTTTAAAATGGCATGTACATGCTTAATTTCATTTATATGTATTCATGTGCTAGAATTTGAGATAAAACTTTGCTTTTAGTGTCACTAAGCTTTGCATGAATAAAAGATTTGTATTATATAATCTTTGCAAGATTTTCATCCCTAAGCTTTTGTATATGTTTACATGTATTTAATTTGGCAAGTATATAGTCTAAAAATTTTGAGAACATGAGGCTTTTTAATAAGGAGGTCTTAGATAACCTCACTTCCCACGGTTTAACAATGACACATTGTTGACCTCACTTTTGGAGTGAGGATTGAATTTTCCCATAGTCTAGGGTCTTCTAGACACTAAGAGCTTCTTAGTCATAAGACACTTCTAGTGGCTAAATGAATGTAACCTAAGCCTAGAGACTTAGAAGGATTAGCCATAGGATTAGGCTATGCCCTAGGACCTGGAGAAACTTACCTAGCCTAGCAACCAAGTATGCCTATCTCCTTAGCCAAATTACAACCTCAAATAAATTATAATCAAATCCAATTGAATCCTAATTGTATCCAAACTTCAAACCAAAATCAAATCCACTATAACCCAAACCTAAGCCCATGATTCAATTAATGGACTTAGCCAAATTTTAATATAAACAAATTAAATTGATTTTCTCATCAATCAATTCTTCAATTATCATTCCAAATCAAATCTATAATCAAATCAACCAAGCCAAAATCAATTCAATCAAACCTAACCTAACCCATTTTACTTCAAATACTCAAATAAGCCATAATTCATTTGAACCCAAATCAATTGCAACCAAAGTTATAAACCAATCCCAAATCAACATCCAAACTCAACTAAACTCAATTCAACTCAAAATCCAACTCAATTAGCACAGTTGGTCCACTAGACCCGAAGATATAAATTTGACCAAATTGAACTAAACTCCAATCCAACCCAAATTGGATTGAACCAAGCCTTCAAATCTTCACCATGATAATTGTTGATCATCTTGGATGGCCTAACTACAATCAACTCAATTCAATCAAGCCGGACTATTTAAGCTCACTTGACCCAAAGTGACCAAAAGACCTATTTGAACCAAATCTCAATCCAACCCAAATTAGATTGAATCAAAATCTCCTATGATGATTATTGATCATCCTTGATTGATCAATTGCAATCAATTGGGTAAAACCAAGTCAACCTAGCCATTTAACCAAATTAACCCACTTAACATGAGATGAACCAAACCTCATCCCCCAAATTAATTGTAACCAATGATTCATAACCTAAAATCAATCCTTGAACATGACTCATCACTTGAGCCAAACCAAACCCAATTAGCCCTTTGACCCAAGTTGATCCAATTTGACCTAAAAGATCAAATTAGGTCAAATCAAAATCTAATCCAAATTGATTTGCAACCAATGGCTTAAGTTCATTCCAAATTGACTTGAACATGATCTAAGCCTTGATTGAAATTTTGAAATTAACCCAATTGATTATTTAGCCCAAATTGACCTAAAGGGTCAATTTGGCCTAAATCATTTCTAAATCCAAATTGATTGAAATTAAAGCCTACAATCATCTTCAAATGATCAATTAAATTGGTTGAAATCAAAGCTAATTTGGCCAAATTGGTCAACTTGACTTATTTAACCCATATAAATTCAAATGAGCCAAAATAAAATTAAAACCAAATTAAACCAAAACATTCTGAATATCATTTGAACTTGACACAACCTTTGGTTTGACCTAATTTGACCAATTGGTCAACATGACCCAACCTAGCCCATTTTGACCCATATGTATCAAATTGTGCCATACACATTCAAACCAAGCCCAAACCCATTGAAACTTGGTATGACCCATCCTTGGCTCACATTGGGTCAGCCCAAATCCAACCCAACCCCTGCTTGACCTGAATTATCCCAAAATCCAATGAGTCAAGCTTGCTAAATAGGATAAATACCCCATTTGAATGGCCAAACCCACTCTCCTCCACAAAGATGCCTCTTAGGCCTCCACCTTAGCAAGAAGGACACTTGCTCACCTAACCCAAAGGTGGTTGGGTGAACCATGAGACAAGTGGAGGTGAAATCACCCCTCTTTTCCCATTGGAGCAAATGTAAAACCAAGGACTCCCACTTCCCCTCTCATGGTAGCCACTCCCCTTCACTCACCCACTCAAATTGAGCCAACTCAGCACCTCTCTACCACCCACGACCACCTGTGGTGGTTGGACTACCAGAGGCCATCACATCATCTAATCCAGCGGATGAGGGGTATACCTCCCTTGATTCAATTGACACATTGAACATCCTCAGCCCGAACTCAAGATGAGAGCTAGAGCATTTCCCTGAGATTCCCAAGCCTCCCCCTTGTCAAAAAACACCAACCCGAAATAAGACATCCCCCATCTCTATCCAACTTGACCAAAACTCAATCCCATTCAAATTAACTCTTCCCACACGTTCACCAAGCTCCGGTGAGGTGAAATGAATCTTCCCTCAAGCATTTCAAGCATCGAAAGAACCTTCTAGTCCAACTCTAGTGAGGATTCTGATGACATTTGATCCCCAGAGCCTCCATCGAGGAATCAAGGTGTCATCTTCTCAATAGGGCTTGCCTCTTCAAGGTGAAGCTACCTCGATCGGTTCACCGCTAGTCCAAATCTCTAGCGAGGTATTTTTTTGGCAAACTAAGTATTTTCCAATTTATTTTAGGCCTTTTTGAAGGAAATGTAAATGTCATGCAAATCCAATTATAAAGATCCTCATAGATCACTCCATTGAAAGAGTGGGATCGATCCGAGCCTCCCCAACCTTTGATGAGCTCAATTTGGGTAGAGGAAGCGGTGTCTATCTTCCATCTCTTGATAGATCATCACCATCCATTCCACATAATTAGAATGGATGACCATGATCTTCCATTAGATTTAATCCTATTTTATCCTAAAGGAACTACGAGATTAATCTCTACTATCCGATCTTAGATCAGATGATGGGGATGAAAGCACATCCACTAGCACCAATCGAGTCAACAATTTTAAATAATCCCATGGTGCGTAGAAAGCGTGCCACATCAATGATCCATGGCACCAGATTAGGCTTAATCATCTTTTTTAATCACTAAAACTTTAAAACATCACTAATTATAGAAAAAAAAAATTGCATATAAATACTCATTTTAAAGGTAAAATGGATGAGATTTAATTAAAAATATTCCCATTTGATTTTGAATAATAACCAAGGCTTAACTAAAGCTTGAATACAAACTTTGAATTTAACCTTAATCACTTGGGTAATAAATTTAAGATTTGGAGAATTAATTTAATGGATGACCTTTGCCTCCCATGATTTTCTTGGAATTTATTACCTAGGTAATTAGAAAATTGGTGTTTTAAACCCTAATTACCTTCATTAATTAATTAATGATTAATTAACATTCAAAATAGAAAATTAATTAATTAAAGCTTATTAATCACTAAGTAATAGTAAATGGATGAGGCGAATGATTAGGACCTCCATTCCAGCCTCCTAAATTCATTTCATTATTAAAAGGATTAATTAAAATGGTAATTAATTAAATCATTAATTAATTAATAAAATGGCTAAATTAAATCAAATAGAAATGCAAATCACATCAGATAATTAATAATGAAATAGAGGGTTCCTCTTTATGTGCATAAAGACCCTTAATAAAATTATGATTAACCCAAAAGTGTGGGAAAATCAAAAAAGTACTTAATTAGATTCTTTGACTTAATTAATCTTTAATTATGAGCCAATTGCATTAGTTCTTTTAGAAATATTGAAACTTTACTTTTCTCACATGTTCATATCTATGGCTCATGATTATATGATTAATCATATTAAAGAAGCATATAAAATGGTAGTTACGTGATTTAATTAATGATTCAACTTAAACCAATTATGATTACTAATATGGGAATAGGATCAAAATAACAAATATTTTCTCTCCTTATTAAGTTCAACTCAATTCCAAAATCAAATTAATAATGGACTATTATTTTCCTTAAATAATTTTTTTTAATGTAATTGTCCTTAGTAATTAATATATTTGAATAACCATGTGTTTATATTTAGTTATTCTTTTCAATTCACTTCTAAATGTTGTATGTCATATGAACCCATGCATTCATGTTTTTAAATCTATATCAATCAAATAGATTTTGTTGGTGTAAGCTTGCATTTGTTAGCTTAAATTAATGATATGTGTGACTATTATCACTAATAAATTCAAATCTATTTTTCAAAGCTTATAAATCGATAATAATATGTGGAATGATGATAGTTATAAACTCATATAAGACTTGCATGTGCTTATAGCTTAGTTATGTGAATGTGAAACTCTCTTTCTTGAATTCATATATAGATTTACATAGGTTTGAATGTTAATGGGTATATAGTCCGGACATAGAATATGAGGCTTTAAGTAGTCTAAAAGAGATCATTTGATTACCTCACTTCCCTAGTTAACAAAGGCACACACCCATTTGATTTTCATTATTATGTATTTTAGTATTAGAATTTAGATGAAGCTTCAATTCATATGCATAAATAATTCAATTGGAGAAAATACAATCTTTACATAATATTCATCTTTTTAATTGTGTATACATTTATATGTATTTAAGATATCAAGTGTTTAGTTTGGACATCTTAGGAATATGAGCCTTTAAGTAGCCCCAAGGAGGTCATTTGATTTCCTTACTTCCCTGATTAACAATGGCACATACTTGCTTACATCTTTTATACATGTGTATGTGCTTAATTAAATGATGAAAGTCCCCCTTATCAAAAAAATACATGCATCCATAACCATCTAAGTCATTGGCATACATTACATGTAAGTTAGTGCTCTCTTCTTATGATTCATATATAGATTTACATAAGTTTGAATGTTAATAAGTATATAGTTTGGACATCCTGGGAATACGAGGCTTTAAGTTGCCCCAAGGAGGTCATTTGATTACCTCACTTCTCTGGTTAACAATGACATGTACTTATTTGATTTCATTCTATGTATTTTGGTATTAGAATTTGGATAGAGCTTTAATTTGGATGTATAAAATAATTCAATCAAACACAAATGTAAATTCCAAATGCATGCATCCATTCATCATTCAAGTGTGCCAAAATATGTTGTGTGTATATATGCTAAGTGTTAAATCATGTGCATATTAGATGTGATGGAAAAAAATGACTTGATATATGTTGTGTGATATTAATTCAATTATATTAATCTTAAGATGCCTTTCATATTGAATATGATTATTTAAAGTTAACTAACTAATGATACTTAATAAACCATTCACTAAAAGAACTAAGTCATAAAAATATTCTTAGAAAATGGTTTAAGGTAGGGATGTGAGGAGGTGAACTCCTTTCCTCTTTTATAACACTTAGATGCTAAGTGTAAATCAAATGAAATTAAGCAAAATACAAACTAAAATTCACAAATCAACTAAACAACTTGAAGTGGAACAACCTTTATGTTAAATTAGATTCTTTCACACTTAGAAAATCACAACTTTAATGCTTAGTTAAGACATACTACACAAGCCTTAGCACACTAGAATTAAGCCACCACTTCTAGTCCTAAGTTAGGACGGTGTATGTGTAATGGCTATTTTGTTTTATTATGTAATGTTTTAGACTGAATGTTAAGGTGCATATTTCATAGAGTGGATGTTAGGCCACTCTTAGCCTCATATTATTTTTTTGCAGAGGTTATGCTTAAAGGGGTTGCTTAAAATAATTATAAATACTTTGCTTGCAGGTTGCTTAAACCCCTAAGCATAACCCAAGTTAGGACAGGTGGGCTTGGTTACCCATGTGTGGGGTTCTAAGTCTAAATTATGAATATAATTGCTTGGGATTGTATGTATGTTTAGCTAACCTCTATTTTGTAGGTGTAGTTAGATTTACTTTTCCTATGTAAATGTAATTTTTATAATAGAATTAGGATTAGTGCTATGGGGGATTAGGATGAGCAGTGGCTAGAAGGCCTTGTCCTGGGGTGCCCTCTGATGCCTTTGGAGCAAATCAAAACTAAAAAAGGAGAAAGAAGAAATGAAGACTACCATAGCATATATTCATTTTTAATTGTAATTATTCTTCTTACGTTATGCAGTGGAAGAAGGTTGACTCCCTTACCTGCGCTTTACCCATAGCCTTTCATATTCTATCTCTAGTCGTGTCATATTTGGCATGAGTGAGAGACTAAAGCTATCTTACACTACCGGAACTAACAACTCTACTTGTATATGAGTTAGAAACTCTTTAAGGTTCCAAGCGATTAACCACTAATTGCTTCCCTAACTTTGATATTTTGTTTACAACTCTTTGATCTGGGAATTTGTGGGTCACATGGAGAAACATGAGATCACTATAAAGGAATGGTACACTCAGTCGGGTAGAGATACCTTCTCAGTGAAAGAGTTCTAAAGGTCACTTATGAACTAGAAAAACAACACTCAGTCACCTACTCAAAGAATGACTATTCTTGTAGCTCCTATTAAATGATAGGTGATATCATAAAGTCACACAAAATAGGTTTTTCTAGTTGTTAGAGAAGAAAATCTAAAGTAGTTCCATGATGGGACACAAGACCAACCAAGAAAAGAGTAGAAGAATGTCGACCAATGTTTGAGCGAGTGTTAGACTTAGAACAAGAAGGTTTTCCCTGTGGCATCCTATATAGTAAAAAAAGATCCACTTATTTTGCTCAATGTACTATTTGACAGAAGAAGTTTTGCAAGACTATCTATCACACTGATAATGAAGTAGGCTTTCCTACTTTTCTTTCATAACCTTCAACCGACCTTGTTAAAAGTTGAGCGATCCCCCAACTCCTCTCAAATTTTGAGATGAAATAGAAATGGAACTATTTTGCCTGATGGTAAGCCTTCCACATAGAAATAGGCATTGAACCGAGAAGATTGGATTTGATTGCCTACCTATTCTGACCCTACTCAACTAGGGTCATGAAAAGCCCACCAGGCAGACAAAAAAGTTTAAAAGTGATTGAACAATGTCACCCAAGTTTGGATAATCTTTCCTGGAATCCTGATCGAAGAAAGGTGATCAAATATTCTTTCTTCTTTGGCTAGTCCATTGGGGGAGGTCGGTCCAATTAGATGAGTTGTACTTTCCACTTTCGGCTATGCTTGGTGGTCACATACATATTCTATTTTACTTCTATACATGATAGAACTCATATGTCATAGATCATATAAAGAGCATGTGTTGCCTATGTGACCGGAAAGTCAATCTGATAGGTCTATACTTTTCGGGGCACCCCGATGTTTGACTTGACATCTCATTGAGAGAGAGTGGGTCATCCATCCAATCCCTATGTTCATAGTGAGTGAAAATGATGCACTACGGATGCCATTTTGACCCTAAAAGCAAGCATCTGGTCCATACCAAATTAGCTTAATTTCCATGCCATGTTGAGAGCTCGAAGCTAATGTTGGAAAGCAAGCATGTGCAAGAAGAAAGAACTCTTAAGCAATGAGGAGCAGAGCAAGGAGATTTCTCACATCTGGTAAACTCAATCCTTGACTTGGAAAAGTCTGATCTAAGAATACCAAGCTCACTATCAAGTTTGAGCTCTTTCTTCTCCAGGTAGTAGGCTCACTATTAACAAGAGGACAAGTGATGACTTTCCTTGTACACCTAATAGAGGAAATGGTAAGCAGGGGTAAAGCAAAAAATAGAAGTAGAAAGAGTAGGAGTAGGCGAGAAGCTTAGAGAAATTTTTTGATTGAATGAAGCCTTGGGACGGACATGAAATGCTTTAGGGAACAACCAAGTACCATCTGATTATCTTGAAGAGGGAAAGAAAGAAGTTGGTATTCATAAGCAAGAGGTCCTGGGATGATAACTCTAAATCATACATTTAGCTTTGCTAACCTTTAGTTTTCTTTCAAGCAACAAAGGAAGGAAAGGAGGCCTATCAAAGTCACTTTCCTAGGTTAAGGTAAGTTCCGTGGTGTGTAGCTAATCTCGCTAATATCTTAGATCAAGGGACAAATCTGGCTCTACTTCTGCTCATGCACTCATGAAAAACAAACTCATGGCCTAGCCAAGTTGGTAAATGAGCATACAAGTGGTAACTGCTCTATATCTATCATCACTTTTGAAGAAGCTGTTAAGGTGCTTTCAAAATCCTGTGACTCACATTAAGAGAGTAATTAGGAAATGAATTAGCAATTTTCCCATTTAAGCCACTAATAAATCCCAAGAAACTTAGGGGAGGCAGAAGTCATCCCCCAAAATACAATCAAGAAGTTTGAGATTAATCAGAGGATTATATAGGGAGTAATTAGCAAATTAAGATTTCCAATAAAACCTAAATTTAGATAAAAGACATTCAAAATTAATTAAAATAAATTTTAAAATATTCTATGTTCAAATATCTTTCTAATGCAATTTCATTTTTTTTTTATATTTCTAGGTTAAGATATGAATTTAGATGTTTAGGTAATTAATTAAGAATTATTAAAACATTAATTAATTCCCTAATCTTATGGTGTCCCACGCATGAGGCTAATGTAGCTGCACTTTACATGCATCACTCCCTGATTCTCATTTTAAAATGTCACATCAGAGCATGTGGTGGCGGCTATGCTTTTCCTCATCGATTAAGGAATGATGGTCGAGATTAAATCCACAAATCAAGAGGATAAAATAAGATATAAAATGCATTTTAATCTTGACCGTCCATCCAAAATGCATGGATGGATGGCCAGAGATCTTCCCTGTGAAAAATGGGGACCGTCCACTTTCAAAGTGAAGATCCGAGCTCAAGTGAGTTTGGATTGGATTTAAAATCAACCCACACCATATAAACCTAATGGCAAGCACATCTAATGGTCAAAATTCTATGGGATCAAAATTTCTTTCATAAAGCTCCACACCACATTGAGTTTAATGCTAAAAATGGCATACCTCATTAGAGGTGATCAATGCTTGATTCCTTGGAGAAGCTTCTAAATGAAGCTTTGGTGAAAATTTTAGCTCTTGAGGTTGACTGCATGGCTCTATGGACTAAGTCCTCCTTAGCTTGAGTTTAATTTTGGAAATGGATCTTCCCTTGCTTCAAGAACTTGGAAGAAAGCTTAGGCAAGCTCGATTAGGTTCTCTGCTGGAGTGTGCAAAGGGAATTTGGTTGAATTTGAGTGTAGTGAAAGTTGGCAATTCAATGGACCTCCCTTATTTTTACTTAAGGAAAACCAAGAAATCCCAAATTCAATCTCCTTCTAGGAAGCTTAAGAACTCTTGCCAATGACTCCTATCACTCTCTAGGCTTCAATCGACAATGAGGAAGTGAAGATTCAAATGAATTAGGGGGAGTATATCTCCCCCTATGGAAATCAGACTGCCGAGAAGGGAAGAGCCATTTTGATCCAATTGAGCTTAGGCAGTGGGTTTGTTAGGCCATTTAGGCTGTCTTTGAGTTTGTTTTGGGCTAGGGAGTGGATTAGTGGAGTAGCAGTGTGCTCAAAAAAAGTGGGAAGAGGTTTACCATGTGGCCATTTCATGCCATGTGCTCGGTTTGGTCATATGGTGGAGTTGGGCTGACCCAAACCCATTGGGTTGGGTGCACCACCCTCCAAGGGTTTACTTGACCTATTAGTATCAAGTAGGTATGAAGAGGGTTTGACCAAATTCTGGAATTGGCCAAAATTTGTTCTATGGCCTAGGGTAAAATGGTTATTTGGCTGATTTTTGAATTTGAATATGTTGGGTATGTTGAGAAAATAGGCCAAGTTTCATTGGATTTGGAGTTCATTTGGTATGGTTTGGCTCATGTTGACCCATTTAGGTCAAAATGGGTCAACTTAGTTGAGTTGACCAATTGGTCAAATTGGTCAAACCAAGGTTGGTCAAGTTCATATGACCAATTGAAATGTTTTTTTGGCTTTAGTTTGATTCAATTTGGTTTAGGTTTGAATTTGGTTCATATGACTTCATTTAGGTCAAATGGGTCAAGTTAACCAATTTGACCATTTGACCTATTTGAGCTAGGTCATTGGTAGGTTTAGGTTTGGTTAGTCATATGAAGTGGATTTGTATCTTTGTTTCTAATCAATTTTGGTTCGCTTTGAATTTAGCAACATGACCCTTTTGGTCAAGTTGGGTTCAAGATCAATTGGGCTAGGTTAGGGTTGGCCAATTGGCCAAAGGCTTTGGTCAAGTTCAACAAGTGATTTGGAATGAACTTGACCCATTGGTTTCAATCATTTTGGATTAGATCAAGTTTTGACATATTTTGACTTTTTAGGTCAAGTTGGGTCAACTTGGGTCAAGTGGCCAATTGGGCTAGGTTAGGCTCAAATGTTGACTTGGTCAAGTTCAAACATAGTTCATGAATGAACTTAGATCAATGGTTTCAATCAATTTGGACTATGGTGGATTTTGGCAATGTTGGGTTTCATTTTGGCTAAGTGTTGACCCAATTTAATTGATTGATCATCTCATGATGAGAGGCATAGGTGAGTTTGATTCAATCCAATTTTAGATTAGGGATTAATAAGGTTACTTTAGGTCACTTTGGGTCAAGTGAGCCTAAATGGGTCAAATGGCTTGGTCAAAGCTTGATTTGAGTTTGATTGAACTTGTATATGGACTTATGATTGAAGTATAAATCCATTTGCAAGTGATTTGAAGTCAAATGGGTTTTGATTCATTTGACAATTTCAAGTTCAAAAGGGTAAACATGAAATGGATTTTGGCTTGATTTTTTGATTTTAGTCAAGTGATTAAAGTTTGTATTTATATTTGGATTCATGATTGGATTGATTGAATCATGAAAAAATCAAGAGTTTGGCTTGATTTGAGGTTGATTTGGCTAAGTTCAAAATTTTGACTTGAAAAGCTTAGGTTGGATTTTGAATGAGTTTGAGTTTGATTTTTTGGTTTTGTTTGAATTTATATTTCATTTATATATGTGAATATAAATGAGACTATAAATGGGTTATGAGAAAATTTCAAAGGTTTTAAGTTATTTGATCATGATCTAAACTAAGTCCTTAAGAGGAAATTAAAGGATTTAGGAAGGATTTGAAATTTTGGATTTAAGTTTTGAGTTTATTTTGATTGATTTGAATTTATATTTCATTTATATATGTGAATATAAATAAAAATATAAAAGAGTTATGAGAAAATTTCATGTATTTGATTTGATTTAGGTATGATTTTGGCTAAGTCCTTAAGAGGAAATTTAAAGGACTTAGGAAATTTTGGAGTTTTAGAATTGAATTGTGGATTTAGTTTGATTGATTTATATTTATATTTCATTTATATATGTGACTATAAATGAGAATATAAATGAGTTATGAGAAAATCTCATGTGTTTGAATTGATTTAAAGATGATTTAGGCTAAGTCCTTAAGGTGGAAATTAAAGTCTTATAAAATTTTAGAGTTTTGGAATTGAATTTTGGATTTTGTTTGATTGATTTATATTTATATTTCATTTATATATGTGATATAAATGAGAATATAAATGAGTTATAAAAAATCTCATGAGTTTGAATTGATTTGAAGATGATTTTGGCTAAGTACATAAGAGGGGCTTAAGGACTTAAGAAGGATTTTTATTTTGGAATTTGAATTTGGATTTGATTTGATTGATTTGAATTTATATTTCATTTATATATGTGAATATAAATGAGAATATAAAAATGGGTTGTAAGAAAATCTCATGAGTTTGAATTGATTTGAACATGATTTAGGTTAAGTCTTTAAGGTGGAAATTAAAGACTTAGAAAAGATTTTGAATTTGGAATTTGAACTTGGATTTGATTTGATTTGAAGATGATTTTGGCTAAGTCCTTAAGGTGGATTTAAAGACTTAGAAAAGATTTTTAATTAAGAATTTGAATTTGCATTTTGATTTTATTGATTTGAATTTACATTTCATTTATATATGTGAATATAAATTAGAATATAAATGGGTTTTAAGAAACTCTCATGAGTTTGAATTGATTTGATCATGATTTAGGTTAAGCCTTTAAGGAGGAAATTAAAGACTTAGAAAAGATTTTGAATTGACTGATTTGAATATACATTTCATTTATATATGGGAATATAAATGAGAATGTGAATGAGTTATGAGAAAATTTCAAGGATTTGATTTTATTTGAAGATGATTTTGACTAAGTCCTTAAAAGAGGATTAAGGACTTTAGAAAATTTGGAATTTGAAATTTCATTCATGGGTTTCAATCATGTATTTCAATCATGGATTTCAATCATGTGGCATTGATTTGAGTTTGGAGAAAATCAAATAAGATTGATTTGGAGTTTGACTTGAAGGAAGGAAGGTGAGGAGTGTTTCAAGCTAAGGGTAGGCAAATTTTCCTAACACCCCTAAGGCATGACCTATTTCTATGGCCAACTCTTCTAAGTCTCTAGGGAAAAGTTGAGTGTCCACCTAATCACTAGATGTGTCTTATGACTAAGGAACTCTTAAAGTCTATGAGAAGTCTTGTGTCTAAGATGGAGGGGTTGAGAGCTCATCCAAAAAGTGAGGTCAACAAAGGGTGCCCAATAGATGTGGTTTGACTGACAAGGAACACCTCACATATTGGTGTTGACCGAAATGATCAACAACACAGAAAGATCAGAAGCACCAACAGAAAAAATCTATCCCTAACCCAAGGTGTAGAAAGAATCCAAAACTTAGTGCAATGTGGCTCTACTTATGTCCAAGACATAAAAGAGAGGGAGGAATCCACTAAGGGATAGAGTATATGAACCTTCCACTAGGGAAGTAGGTTCAAGTCATCCATAAGGATATGAGGAGTTTGATTTAATTTAAGTCTCACTGAGGAGAAATTTCCACCAGGGAAGAGAATTGAATTCATTTAATTTTTTAGATTTGGATTTTGATATGGACCTAGTTGGTTTGCGATGGATCACACAGTAGAAGCCAGAGGGCAAGACCTAACCAGTTACCAATCTAAAGGAGTAGTCTACTAAACACATAGTAGGACTAGCCAACCAACCATATCAAGAAGAAAGCGTAGTAGACTTACATCCTCTAAAGCAGAGACCAATTTCTAGAGTAATCTATTAGCAAAACAACAGATTGAACCTAACCAAGGGCTGGCTATTGAGTGAATGTCATTAAGAGATTTAGATCAACTCAAGGATAGTCAAGATTAATTTTATTTTAAAATTTTTTTTGATGGAATTTGTTGGTTTATAATGGATCATACTGAGAAGGAGCCACAAAGGCCTATACCTAATTCAGATTTACCAATCCAAAGGGGTAGTCTACTAAATACCTAGTAGGACTAGCCAACTAAGGGGATGCCTTTTGGTATGTAGCAGTTGTACTAGGAAGAAAGTGTAGTAGACTTACATCCTCCAAAGTAGAGACCAGTTGTTGGGATAATCTATTGGCAAGAAAATAAATTGAACCAACCTAGGGATGAATATTGAGTGAACGCTACTGGGGGACTTAAATTAACTTAAGGATAGTCAAGATTAACTTAACTTTTAGATTTATTTTGATGGATTCCATTAGTTTGCAATGGATCATACTGAGAAGGAGCTTATACTAGCCTAGACCTATCGCAGATTTACTGAACCAAAGGGGTAGTCTACTAAACATATAGTAGGACTAACCAACCAAATGGATTTCTTTCAGTATGCAACAGCTGTACTAGGATGAAAGCATAGTAGACTTACATCCTCAAAGTAGGGATCTGTTGGGGTAATCTATTGGCAAGGCAATAGATTGAACCAAACTGACTATTGAGTGAATGCCTGGGACTTAAATCGACTCAAAGATATTCAAGATTAATTTCATTTTTAGGTTTATTTTGATGGATTTCGTTGGTTTGCAATGGACCATACTGAGAAGGAGCTTATATGAACCTAGACCTATCTTAGATTTACTAAAACAAAGGGAGTAGCTTCTCAGCCAATGGGAGAACTATTCGACCAAAGGAGTGCATTTTGGTTTGCAATGATCAATTAAAATAAAGAAAGCTCAAATAATCAAATCTTCCACCACAAAAGACCACTCGGCTGATCGATTCCTTTGGGCAATAAACCAAACCCGACCTAAAGCTGACCGTCAATTTATGATAATCAAGCTTGAAAGAATG